>CAUYQG010154999.1:0-20024 GCA_963574415.1 Tarsius wallacei
CCAAGTAGCTGGAACTACAGGCGCGCGCTACCACGCCCGGCTAATTTTTTATTATTGTAGAGAATGAGGTCTTGCCAAGTTGCCCAGGCGGGTCTCGAACCCGCGGGCTCAGGCAATCCACTCACCTCAGCCTCCCAAGGCATAATTACCCTCTTTTACAATATATGTAACATGCATTCATGTGTGCACATGCACAAACACATACACTTACACAAACCACGAACAAGCATTTCTTGACATTTTAAGCCATTCCAGATTGACTAAATTCCAATTAATTATATTAAAATGTCAAGAAATTAAGCATTAAAGATACAATCTGGTCCTTCTTAAACTTATTTACTTGTTCTTTGAAAGAAAAAAGATATGGCAGTGTACAGCTGATTGCTTCTTCCCTTTCAACAGACAGTGTAAAAAATATCTTCTTGCTGTTGCTCAAGCAAACCTTCATCAGCAGAAGACAGAGTGGCAGAGGATCTCAAGCCTGTAGAGAAGGTGTGGCTGTGTGTGCTACTTTTCCCTGAGGTTTAAAGTATTAAGACAAGACCACTGATAGGGATACTTGTGAGTCTCTCAACTCTGAGTCATCTTGAGGGTGCCAGTAGCATTTGAGATGTTATGCCAAAGAATTATTAAAAACCAAAACATTAACATCACTCCCATGTGAGTGTGAAACTCAATCTTCTTGACTTTTGAAGGAGAGATGCTTCTTTTATAATTCTACCATTTTCAATGCCAGTAATTGCACACTGGATCAAAAGACTGATGAGGAATGGAATTGGAAACCTGGAGATAATTTAAGAATGGCTTAGGTAACTAGACCCAGTCTTTGAAGAAGAACTCTATGGGGGAGGTCTTAACGGATCTTAAGTCTTGACCACAATTCCTTGGACACCACCACAGAAAAAGAAAACACCACTTATGTTTACATGACATCTAAAAAGTGAGCTATGTCAGCTTGAATTGATTTTTTACAGACATTTTCACAAATGATTTAAGTCACTAATTAATTGGCAAATGTTCAATTCCCATCCAGTCCAGTTATCTAGGTCAAGAAAAATAAACATGTCAATGCAGCGAGCAAAGAAAGAATTAGAGAAGTCTTTTACTGCTCTATGAGACATATTCCTTTACTATGGTGAACTAAACACACACTTATCTTGGTCAACTCAGAGTTTAAAAGTAGACATATTTTCTACTTAGATTGTAGCTTATGTTCTAAATTTGATTTAAGAGAAACTCCAAAGACCTTCTTCTAAAGATGTTTTTAAAAGAAAATGAATAGCCGGGCTCTGTGGCTCAGCCTGTAATCCCACGCTTTGGGAGGCTGAGGTGAGTAGATTGCCTGAGCCCGCGGGTTCGAGACTCTCCTGGGCAACTTGGCGAGACCTCATCTCTACAACAAATCAAAAAATCAGCCGGGCGTGGTAGCGCATGCCTGTAATTCCGGCTACTCAGAAGGCCGAGGCGGAAGGATCGCCAGAGCCCAGCAGGTCGAGGCTGTGGTGGCCGGGAGCGGCCACTGCACTCCAGTCTGGGCAACAGAGTGAGACTCCAACTCAAAAAAAAAAGAAAATGAATAAATGATGATAAAGATGGACAGACAGAATGAATGCATGCCCACAGGAATGACCTAAATAATTTATTCCAGGTTAAAGAAATAAAATACATTTATTTCCTTCATATTCATTCATTTGTGTATTAAGCTATTCTGCAGATTTTATTAAATATTAGTCAATGTTCTAGGCATTGAGGAAAAAATGATTATCCAGAAAACAAATATTTTTCTCTGCTCTCTTTGAGGCTTTTAGTCTAATGGAGGGTTTACCAATAATTAATCTTACAAAAAGTACAAAATTCATTACTGGTCAAGTGACTACTATTGAGAGAAAAACAGATAGGAGGAAATGAAATAGCCAGGGAGATCAGGGGAATCTTCTTTGAGAAGTGATGCTTGAGGTGAGATTTGAAAGGAGAACAGGCCAAGCAAAGAGAGGAAGGAATGACACCCCACATAACGGGAAGAGCATAAAGATTATATGGTGAGAGAAAGCAAAGATAGTAGAGATTAAAAGAAAATGAATAGGACATTGTTAGCAGGGACTAGGTGCCAAGATAGAGCTGGAGAGCACACATGTTGAGTTTTGTCTGTGTCTTATAGTTAATGAGAAGCTATTGAAAGAGTTCAAGCAGGAGGGTAACATGATCAGAATTACAGTTTTATTATAACCATCACTCTGGATGCAGTGTGGGGATTGGATTAGATGGAATCCAGAAGAACTATGGGGAAACCTACAGTATAATAGGAATTGCTGTTACCTGGCAATGATTGCAGTTTAGATCAGGATGGTGCCAGTGGAGATTGATCAAAGAAAAAACTAAACCAGATTTGAAGAATGAAAAGGGTATATGGAATAGGCTTCTGCAGTAAAAGTAACTGCTGGGGGTAGGAGAGTGGGTTAAAATAGAAGCAATACTTCACAGGGCCAAACACTGCTCATGACTCAAGCAACCGGCATTCTAAGTCTAAATAAGACTAAATCCAGAATTGTGAATATTTTATGTTGTTCTGAAGTCTCACACTTGCCTCCTAGAATTTATCTAAAACAAAACTCTAAGAAACTATGGAAGTTCTGTTTCTGGTTAAGATACAGGAAAACATAAAGATTGTCATTTTTATCATAAAAATAAAACAATAGAAAACAAATAATTGTATTTTTCTTTAAAGTCATCAAAGAGCAATAGATACACACACAAAAGTCTAAAAATAAACTAATTCCAGAGATAAGCATGACCTTCAAATAAGAGCAAAAAGTCGTGATAATTTTCATACTTAGGGTAAGTTTCCCAGCCTGAGTATAGGCAGGAAGAAGAGCAGCCCTGACAAAGGGAGAAAGTTTGCTGGGATGAGGAGAAATCAGCCAAACTTTCAACAATGTGGGATAATATGACATTGGAATCTGAAAGAGTTGCAAACACAAAAATAAATCTCTCAACAACAATTCTCCCCCATGGGAATTTTGCTGAGTCAATAGCAGTTGGGGCACAGCTGGAAGGTAGAAAGAGATCTCCCCATCCCTTGTGCTGTTTAGGTCCCAGAGTTTTTCTGGAGTTGAATCTGAAAGTGAAATTTAACAAACTAAACCTCTAACCAAATACCCTTCTGGTTCTAATCTTGAAAAGACCAAAGAGATTAGCCATCTAGATAGATGGGAAACAAGAAGTTGGGAGTTAGGTTGAAAGGTCAAGAATAATTTCCATAATCTCACTGACAAAAAGTAAACTGAAACTAATTAACATTATGTTCCAGTCTCAGCTCAGCTAAATTTATAATAGGATGTAGATAAAAATCGTTTTACCAAGCTTTTGGACACAAGAAAAAAAAGGCCCTCTTTGGGAAAAGCAAAACAAAAAATATACAATCAAGTTTAGTCTCTACTAGCCTCTTATTAAAAGTGTCTGACATACAATAAAAAATTACAAGACATGTAAAGAAGGATGAAAATGTGACCCATAATTTAGAAATCAAAATAGTCAATAGAGACAGACCCACTGATGCAACCAGTAGATGAAGCTTCTCAAATAACTATTTTAAATATGTTAAAGAATTTAGAAGTAAAGTTGGACATAATAGATTAACAGAGAAGAATTTAATCAGAGAAACTAAATCTCTAAAGAAGACCTCAAAGGGAAATTCTAGACTAGAAAAATATGATGTCTGAAACAAAGAAAACAATAAATAAGCTTAAGAATAGACTGGCAACAAAAGAAGGATCAGGAACACAAAGTATCAGGAGCTCAACAGAAAAATAACCAAAGTTAAGTATAGAAAAAAAGGATTAAAATACTCAACATAGTGGCAGAGACACATGGATTAATAGCACATGGTCATATACATATGTGTATTATGTATGTAGATATATGGATACATATCATTGGAACTCTCAGAGTATATTCTCTATCTAAAAAGGAATTTAATTAGAAATTAGTAATAAAATGATGACTGAAACATCCTCAATTACTTAGAAATTAAGCCACATACTTCTAAATAACCCTTGAATCAAAGAAAAAAAGACAACAAAATTTGTAAAATATTTTGTACTGAACAATAATGAAACCAGAATGTATCAACATTTGTGAGATGTAGCTGAAGAAGTACTTAAAGGAAAAGTGATAGCTTTAAATGCATATATCAGAAAAGAAAAAATGATGTAAAACCAAGAATAAAAGGCATAAAGATTGATGAGGAATAAATAAAATTGTTTGCAGACAGTGTAATTATATAGGTGAAAATCTAAAGAAAACAAACTACTAGAATTACTAGGGGCCGGGCTCAGTGGTTCAACCTGTAATCCCAGCACTTTGGGAGGCCAAGGCAAGTGGATTTCTAGAGCTTGTGGGTTCAAGACCTACCCAGGCAACTCATCTCTACAGTAAATAAAAAATTAGCTGGGTATGGTAGCGCACACCTGTAGTTCTGGCTACTTGGAAGGCTGAGGCAGAAGGATCGCCAGAGCCCAGCAGGTTGAGGCTGCGGTGGCCGGGAGCAGCCACTGCACTCCAGTCTGGGTGACAGAGTGAGACTCCAATTCAAAAATAAATAAATAAATAAATAGGATTACTAGAACTACAGAGAAAATTTAGCAAGGTCATGGGATACAATGGCAATATATAAAAATCAATTGTACTTCTATATTCTAGCAACAAAAAATCGGAAAATGAAAAATGTTTAATGGCATTTATAATAGCAATGAAATGCATCAAATACCTAAGAATAATTTTTTAAAAATATGTGCAAGTCAGCTGGGCACAGTGGCTCAAGCCTGTAATCCTAGCACTTTGGGAGGCTGAGGCTGAGGCAAGAGGATTATCTGAACCCATGGGTTCAAGACCAGCCTGGGCAACATGGTGAGACCTTGTCTCTACAATAAATCCAAAAATTAGTCAGATGTGGTAGCGTATACCGTAGTTCCAGCTACTTGGAAGTCTGAGGCGGAAGGATCACTGGAACCCATCAAGTCAATACTGGGGTGACCGTGAGCATGCCACTGCATTCCAGCCTGGGCAATAGAGTGTGACTCCAATTCAAAATATATATATATTTTGAATATATATATATATGTGCAAGTCCTCTCTGCTTGTAAAATACAAAAACATTGCTGAGAGGAATTTTAAAAGAACAAAATAAGTAAAGAGGTATACCATATACAAACATTATTCATTTTTGTTAAGGTATGCATATTTTCAAATTAATCTATAGATTGATCATAACATCAATCAAAATCCTAGTAGATTTTTTTGCAAATTTTAAGACAAGTTTACATTAATTAAGTCAGCATGTTAGCAGGAGAAAAAGCAAATAGATCAATGAAAAAGAATAGAGTCAACTGATTTTCAACAAAATTCAATGTAATTCTTTATAGAGACAGCAATAGCACTATAACATCAAATGGTGCTGAAAAAAGTGGACATCTACTAGCTGACGTTAATACCCTACATTATAGCATGCAAAAAAATTTTAAAGCAAAAGAATATCATCACAACTGGGATAGTCAAAGACTTTTTAAAGTTAGAATGCAAAAAGCACTAACCAGGAGAAAAAAATAATGTTCAACTTCATCAAAATAACAAGCTTCTGTTTATTAAAGATACCATTAAGAAAGTGAAAAAAGGCAAACGACAGACTATGAGAAAATATACATATATGTGAAAAGAGATTCATTTTCTCAGAATATATAAAGTTCTATAAATTAATACATTTTTTTAAACAACCCAATTAAAAAGAGGGAGAAGACTTGCACAGACATTTCCCAAGAAAGGGTATAGGACTATCCGCTAAGGCCAGAAAAACGAAGGCAACATTATAACCACATTAAAAACATAAGTTAAAGCCACAATAAGATCTGGCAAAAAATTAAAGACTGACCACATCAAGTGTTAATGAGGCTGTAGAGCAACTGGAACTGCCATATATCACCAATGACAAGGTAAAAGATACCACCACTTCAGAAAAAAATAAGTTAACAGGTTTTTATGAAGTTAACCATACCCTACCTTATAACACAGAAATTCCATGCCTAGGAATACACTTAAGGGAAATGAAAACACATGCCTACAAAAATACTTGTGTACAAATGTTCCTAGCAGTTTCATTTATGATAGCCAAAAATTGTAAAAACCAGCTGTCCATCAAAAGAAGAATGAATAAGTCCATTGGTATATTCATACAATAGAATTCTAGTTAGCAATAAAAAAGACCTAAAATATATACAACAATAATGACAGATAAAAGCCAGACGTAAGAGTACATACTGAGTGATTCCATTTATATTAAGTTCAAGGACAAGCAAAACTAATATATGATGATAGAAATCAGAGCAGGGGTTGTCTCTGGGGGAATGAAAGAATGGACTAGAAAGTGGCACCAAGGACATTTCTGGCTAATGAAAATTAATGGTAATATGAAAGCATCTATGCGTTTCTCAAAACCCATTGAAAGGTACACTTATATCTATGTATTTTGCTGTATGTAAATTATACCTCAACCAAGGAAAGAGGAAAACAATCATACTTAACCACTTGAAAAAACATACACACTAAATGTAGAGTCTATCCTGTATCCAGAATATCAAATTTATTATAAAAACATAACTTCACAATACAAGGGAAAAGTACAAAAAGTAACATAATAAAAACTTTTTTTCAACAAAATTCAATGTAATTCTTTGTAGAAACAGCAATAGCACTATAACATCAAATGGTGCTGAAACAAGTTAATACCCTACATTATAGCATGTAAAAAAATTTTAAAGCAAAAGAATATCATCACAACTGGGATAGTCTGTAAAAAGTTTTACTTTAAAACAGACAGACAGAATTCCTCAAAAAAATAATTTTTTTTATTTTTTATTTTAAAGATGTCAAATACAATTCAGGATTAGGTATATAAGTGATCATCATACAGGTGAAGTTTGAGCCTTTCTTTGGTCCCCATTTTGCCTAAGAAAAGAAATCTTTACACAATCTGAGAGATTTCCCCCTCTAGCAGTGGAGTATGTTTGTTGACTGTTAGAGTCAGCCTGAGGGGAATTGCTTAACGTTTTTACCATAGTGAAATCTGGTTTCAGTAATCATCCTCAAAGATAATGAGGGGCAGCTTGATGGAAAGTCAGGCAAGCCTAAATTCAAAGCCTCTCTGTGCCTCTGAGTTGCTCTTTGACTTGGGCTGTAATTTCTGACTCTGGGCCTCAATTTTCTCATCAGTAAAATGGAGAAAAGCTTGTTATAAAACATCAAAGAAGATGACATATGGGAACCACTTAGTGCCGTGCACATAGGTAACCTTCAATAATTAGTTGCTCTAATTATTCCTAGTGGAAAGGAGAATGCCTGAAGGGAGGCAATGGAAGTAGGCATGACTGAGGTCATCAGGAGGAAAGCAACCAACCCCAGGGTCACCTTCAATAATTGTTTTAACCTCAGAGAAATTTTTTTTTTTTGTATTAACAGAAGCATCATATACTCCTTCATTTGATGGTTCCAGAAGTTGTATTCTAAGATACCCCTTTACATCCACATAACAAAAAAGCAAATAACAACTCAGAATGACTACATGGATTTTCCATAATCTGGATATGGTTTATTATATCGTTTCTCAAAGATAATAGAAACTGTACCACAAGATCACTTCAAATTCCATTCCTTCAGAAGAACAACAAATTGACTATTTCTGATAACTTTTCTAAACATCATTTTAGGAATTCAGGGTTTTCGCATGTCAACATTTTATTTGTATCCACTGCATACTCTGTTTATATCTTTCCTTATGTTTGCACTTAGGTTTGCCTGTAAAACTTGAAGATAATCCCATCAGAAATTATGTTTAATCTGGGTCCAAAATGGGATTTTTCTGGTTTTACACTGTTGTCAACCTAGCACTTCAGAGAATCTCAGAATTGCAAATGGTCTCTTTGGAGATGACAGAGACTTTCACACCCCCTCCTCTACAATTAGACCGACTGAAAATCTGTGGTTGGCCTTGTCACTTCCATTTTCTAGAACCTCATTACTTTGCCAGGCCCCTTATTGCACAGCAAGAGGATTCAAGTTGAGAAAGTTATTTCTTATATTGAATTTTAATCTCCCTTTCAAATATCCCCTCAAGATTTCATATCTATCCTTTGAAGGAAGCCAGAAACTAACACAGCCAGAACTAATTTAGTAAGCCTCGCTCACATAGCAGGTCTTCCCCTACTTTTACAGTAAGCAGCAACTTCACTGACCATATCATTCAAACAAAGCTGTTCCTTATTTTTCTCTATTTAAGCCCTTTTTGTTTCCTTCAATTTGTCACCATTTGAAGGAAATTTGTAATTGTTTTATGTATGTCTTGTTGACAGAAAAACTTTTAAAAATATGTTAAAAAGGTATTTTCTGAGCCAATATGAGTGACCATGGCCTGGGGAACAGTCTCAAGAAGTCCTGAGATTCGCCAGGCATTATAGGGACAGCCTGTAGTTCCTGCTACTTGGAAGGCTGAGATGGAAGGATCGCCTGAACCTAGCAGGTCGATGCAGGGGTGGCCATGAGCGTGCCACTGCACTCCAGCATGGGCGACAGAGACTCTGACTCAAAAAAAAAAAAAAAAAAGTCCTGAGAAACTGTGCCCAAGGCAGTCTAGTTACAGTTTCGTTTTGTAAATTTCAGGAAGACAGGCGTTACGGGCAAAGACATAAATCAATACATGGAAGGTATACATTGGTTCAGCCCAAAAAGACAGGATAGCTTGAAGTGGGGGCTTATAGGTTAGAGGTGAGTTCAGAACTTTTAAAATTCATAATTGTTTAGAAGAGTAAACCTTTGTCTAAGAATGTAAAGTCAGAAGAAAAGAATACACAAGTTGAGATAAGGAAGTCTGTTAATCAATACGTTGGATCAGAGTGACCTGTTACTTTACCCCATCTGGTGTAGCTTTAGTCCTTTATAATTTGGTATCTTATTGTCACAAAGAATTGATTTTGTTAGTCTTATGAACTCTATTTTAACATTAATACTGGTCAGTTGTTGCACCTAGGCTCCAAAACGAAAAAAGTATAACAAGGAGCGTCTAACCTCCCTTCATGGCCAGGAATTCCATTTTTAAGGTTTTTCTGGGGTCCCTTAAGCCAAGTGGGAGTTCACTCAGTTGATGGGAGGCTTAAGATTTTATTTTTATTTTACAGTTATTTTTAATAAGAGAATTTTAGCTTTAGGGGGGACCACACTGGGCATTCTTATTTATGGCTGTACCCGCAGCACCTGGCACTCTACCTGGCACATAATAGACACTCAGTAGCTACTGCAAATTCAATCCAGTCACAGACATTACACTCAGCATGAGGGAGGAGAAACAAACTGCTTTTTTCTATATATATATACCACTTTTGATACTTCATTTCTGACACCAGGTGTGTGTGATCAATTCTCTGACACCACCTACCACTCAATTCAATTCTGATACTATCCAGAGTTAGAACGGGTCCTACAAGCGAAAGGCTCAGTCCCTTTAACTTATAACAAGACCGGTCCCCACTTCAGACTCCATTCACAAGTAGTAGGTCCCCAGGTGATCCACAACTATTGACCTACTTGTCTACAAATCAAAAGTTCCCATGTCCCCTTTTGCGGGTTGATAACTTGCTTAGAGCAGCTCACAGTACCCTGGAAAACAGTTTACTTATTATTGCCAGTTTATTACAAAGGCTATTTTAAAGGACACAAATGACCAGCCAGGTGAAGAGATACATAGGGCAAGACCTAGAAAGGTCCCAAGTGCAGGAGCTTCTATCCTCATGGAGTTGGGGTGCACCACCCTCAGGCACATGGATGTGTTCACCAACCTGAAGTTCTCAGAACCCCGAACTATTGGGCTTTTATGGAGGCTTCATTCCATAGGTACAATCAATTATTAAGTTCATCTCTTCCCCCCCACCCCACCGAGGATGGGGTGGTGGAATTGAAGGTCCCAAGTATCTAATCATGGCTTAGTCTTTCTGATGACCAGCTCCCATCCAGAAGCTATCCAGGAACCTACCAAAAGTCTTCTCATTAGGACAAAAGACACTCCTATCACCCAGGAAATTCTAAAAAATTTATCAGCTCTGTGCCAGATACTCCCATTACTCAGGAAATGACCAAGGTTTTAGGAACTCTGTGGCAAGAACCAGAGTCAAAGACGAAATATCAGAACAAAATATTCTCCTAGCACTCCTATCTACAAGGGTTTTAGGAGCTCTGTGTCAGAAATAGGGTGCACAGACCAATATATATATACTAATTATTTCACATTCAACAATCCTAGTGGTTAAAAATGTAACCAATTAATACAGGAGTACAGGTCTTTAGTTATTTAAAAATAGTCATTATTCTCTTCTTAGCCTTCTATGACCTGATTATAGAGTTTTATTTCTTCTGAGTTTTCAGACTGTAAAGCCCCAGAGAGAAGCAGATAACAAATCTCTCTGAACTGGGCTTGTACAAAGAACAGTTGGCCCTCTATTTCTGCAGGTTCCACACCTCAGATTCAACCAACTGCAGATTGAAAATATTCAAAAAATAAAAACAAAAAGGAACAATACAACAATAAAAGATAATACAAATAAAAGAATATAGTACAATAACTATTTACACAGCATTTACATTGGATTAGGTATTATAAGGAATTTAGAAATGATTAAAGTATACAAGAGGATATGCATACGTTATATGTAAGTACTACACCATGTTATATAATAAAAGACTTGAGCATTCTCAGATTTTGGTATCCTCAGCAATCCCCCACAGGTACTGGGGGACAACTGTGATAAAAATGGAGAGGTTGTGGAACTGGACAGAGCACAAGGCTTTGGCCAAAGGCATTCAAATTCAAAATGTTTTTAACCATCAGGACTTCTGAGCACAACATGTTTGTGGCTGGATGGAGCCTGCAGGCCATGACTTTACAAGCCCTCTTTCAACCCTTCTTCCTTGAACATGGTTTCCAGATCCTTCATCTCCCTCCCCTGGAAATATTCCAGCTTGCCAGTGTCCCTCTTAAAGTGTGTTTAATTGGCCAGCAGTCACAGAACATGGGGCCCAGAGTACAAGGGACTGTGACCTCTGTGCCTGGATATTAAACAGCCCTCCAGGCAGCCCAGAAGGCCTGAGGTCTCTTAGCAGATGTCTCACATTGTTGTTGGCTCCAATTTAGTTTGCAGTCAATACGTCTTTTTTTCCCATGAGCTGCTGACAAGCCACTTAATGATAATAATATTATGACACAGCTTAAACAAAGATCTCTGGCCTTGGAAGAATTCAGACCATAGATTTCTTGAGCATGTATTCCTTCAGCACAAGTCTTAACAAGAACAGGATTCCCCAGTTGCCTTGACCTCCCACAGACCAATGAGGTCCAAGCAACCAATCCAATCACAAAGAAATAATCCAATCAATTGCTCTACCTGACCAATATTCTTAACCAATATTTCCTACATCTGGCTACATGTCAGAATCATCTCTGGCCTCATCTCTGGAGATTCTGACTGTCTGGGACACGTGCTATCAGCAAGTTCCCCAGGTGATGTGGTACACACAAGGACCTGCATTTGAGAATCACTGTCTAGGTGTACAGCATCAGGATTACTTACAAATTCTTCAACTCTGAAAATGAGGTTCTCTAAGTGACAGATGCATCCTATAGTTTCAGAGCCACTGATATAAATCAAGGTTGATAAATCTTTTATTGAAGAGCTAGAGAGCAAATATCTTAGGCTCTGTGGGCCAAGAAGCAAAATTGATGATCTTTTATGGGCATTTATGTAAGTGTTTAAAATGTAGCCATTTGTCATATGGTGAATCATTGTCCCCTTAGAGAAGATATGTTAATGTACGAACTCTACCCAACATCCTGCAGAATGTGGCCCTGTTTGGAAACGGGTCTTTGCAGAGGTAGTCAAGTTCAAATGGGATCATTAGGGTGGGTCCCAATCCAATGTGACTGGTATCCTTATAACAGGGGAAATTTGGAAACAGAGAAACACATAGAAGAAAGACAATGTGAAAACACAGGAAGTACATCATCTACAAGCCAAGGAGTGCCTGAGGCCTCCAGAAGCTAGGAGAGAGGCCTGGAAATGATTCTTCCTCACGGCCCTCATAAGGAACCAACCCTTCTAACACCTGGATTTTGGACTTTTAGCCTCTAATAGTATGAAACAATAAATCTGTTGCTTAAGCCACTAAGTTTGTGGTACTTTGTTAGGATAGCCCTAGGAAACGAATACACCTTAAAAATATAAAAACAGCCTGGTATTGGTACAAGAATAGGCATATAGACCAGTGGAACAGAATAGAGATTCCAGAAGCAAAAATTCGAACTCTCAATGAACTCGTCTTTGACAAAGCCAACAGTAACAACCACTGGGGAGAGGAGACCTTATTTAGCAAATGGTGCTGGGGAAACTGACTGACCACATGCAGAAGAATGAAACAGGATCTCTACCTATCACCATATAGAAAAATGAACTCTAAATGGATCAAAAATCTAATGTAAAACCTCAAACTGTAAGGATTTTAGAAGAAAACACAGGAGATATCCTTATGCACATTGGAGTAAGCAACCAATTCTTGATCACAACCCCAAAAGCATATGCCATAAAAGATAAGATAGACAAGTGGGAACTCATCAAACTGGAAAGCTTTTGTAAAGCAAAAGAAACTGTCAAGAGAGTGGGGACACAAACCACAGACTGGGAAAAAATGTTTGCCAACTGTATATCTGACAAAGGCCTAACATCCAGGAACTGCAAGGAACTCAAACATGCCAAAAGGAAAAAAACAAACAGTCCCATTAAAAAGTGGGCAAAAGACATGAATAGACACTTCTCAAAAGAAGATATACAGGCAGCCAACAGACACATGAAAAAGTGCTCAGCCTCACTAATCATCAGAGAAATGCAAATCAAAACCACACTGAAATACCATCTAACTCCAGTAAGGACAGCTATCGTTAATAAATCAAAAAAACAAAAAATGCTGATGGGGGGGCAGAGAAAAGGGAACACTTCTATACTGTTGGTAGGAGGGCAAACTAGTTCAGTCTCTATGTAAAACAATGTGGAGATTTTTGAAAGGACTAGAAATCGACCTTCCATATGACCCAGCAATCCCCCTCCTGGGAATATACCCAGAGGAACTCAAGTCATCCCTCAAAAAAGATACTTGCACATGCATGTTTATTGCAGCAGTATTCACGGTAGCAAAAACATGGAACCAACCTGACTACCCATCGAAAGTGGACTGGATAAAGAGAATGTGGTACACATACATGATGAAGTATCACACAGTCAAAAGAAAGACAAAATTATGGACTTTTCAGCAAAATGGATAGATTTAGAGTCCAGTCATACTCAGTGATCTATCACAGAAACAAAGAACTGAATACCACATGTTCTCATTCATAAGTCGGTCCTGAACATTTATCACAATACTGCAAGAGAGGGATCAGCAGTAGTGAGACCCTGCTGGGGCGGTGTTAGAGGGGGGAAGGTGGAGACAGGTAACATCACTAAGGGTACCTGATCCTAAACTAGAGGAAGTGAGGACCAGGTAGAGGCCAAACTTCACCTGCACACAGACTGCTTATGTACCTAATCCTGACTTATACCCCACATCTTTATTATAAAATAAAGTAAAAAATACATATAAATAAAAATGTAATAAAAGTTTTTAGCTCAAAGACCATACAAAAGCAGGTAGGGGGTCAGATATGACCCACAGGCTGTATCCAGCCTATGCATGATCACACTGGCTCAACATCTTGGTGATCGAAATCTCATAGCTGACCTGGTCTTAGGTTCCCAAGTCAAATGTTACCTCTTTAGAGAGGTTTTCCCTAAACCCTATGCAATGCTGACCCTGTACTTTTCCCTGTAGCACCTATCAAAACTTGTTTTGTCAGTCACTCTCACTAAAATGGAAGGTGCATAAGATTGGGTCTTGCCTACTTTGCTCACTGCTACGTCCTTAGATCCTGACATGCCTAGACTTTCAATAATTATTCCATGATGAGAGAATGACTTTCAATAATTATTCCATGACGAGAGAATTTAAGACAGATAATCGAGGCTCTTTCAGCTGGAAGAAGCTTTAGATTTCCTTAATAGTGGTCCCTTCTGTTTTCAGAGGGGGCAACTTAAAGCCACAGGGTTTCAGTGACTGTCCAAGGTGCTACAGCAGATAAGTCAGGATTAAAGCCCACATGTCCAGGCCCCCAAACTTATAGCCTTTCACTGCACCACGCCACCTCTTAAAAATACACAAGCCTATGTTGAAACATTGGCACTTATGACACAACATATTATCCACATTTTTACATGAGAAGGACAACACATTACTCACATTTTTCCATAAGGAGGTCTGCAAATAAGGAGGGGTGTGCTAGAAACTTAGGTGTGGTAAGTGCTTTGCCAGGAAGCAGCCACAGGCAGGGTGAGCAGGAGATACACCAAAACATTTACTGAGGAAAACTCTGTGGAAGATATTTATCAGAGCTACCTAGTACCCATCCTTTTTTGTAACTACATCCCAAATTAATTTTGGGAAATCTGTCCTTTTGCATAGAAGATAGCCATGGCAGGAGGTAATTTTTAGAGCCTGCCTTACAACTATAAAGGAAAGAAACACCAATCCTTATAACATCTGTCCACAGGTACAGTCAGGGGACAATATGTGGCCGATGCACACTCAGTAGGACACTGTCTCCCAGACTTTGTATCTCCCAAGTGACATAGGATATAGTGTATTAGTTACCTATTTCTGCTTAACAATTTACCACGAACTTAGTGTCTTAAAACAACATGCATCTGTTTGTTCCTAGTTGTGTAGGTCAGAATTTTGGAGTGTCATGGCTAGGTTCTTTGCTCAGGGTCTCACAAGATGTTGCCCAGCTGTGTTTTCATCTGAGGCTCAGGCTCCTCTTCCAAATTCATTCCTGTTATGGGCAGAATTAAGTTCCTTGCAACTGTGGGACTGAAGTCTCTGACTCCTTGTTGGCTGTTGGCCAGGGTCACTATCCTCTTTTTTTTTTTTTACAAACATTATCTGGCCCTTGCAGGTGACCCCTCTATCTTAAAAGTCAGCAGGAGTATCCTTCAATGCTTCAACTCTCTCTAACTTCCCCTTCTGCCTTTCTCTTCTGCTTTTAAAGGCCTGGTGTGATTAGATCAGGCCCACCCCAATCATCTTTATACCTGAAGGTCAACTGACTTTGGACTTTAATTACATCTGCAAAATCCTTTCACATCAATACCTAGATTAGTGTTTTACTGAATAACCAGGGGATGGGAATCTTGGGGCCTCATAGAATTCTGACTGCCACAGGCAGGAAACACCTGGAGGTCATCTTCAGAGTGGTGGTGATACCCCAGCCACTCTGTTCCTGCCAAGAGACAGAAACAGTTGCTGTGTTTCCTGCTTTCTGTGCCTATGGTATTTGCTTGGATTCTCTAATTCTAGTTTCCCAGCCTCTCATCAAATCTGGTGACTCCTAAATCTCCGTTTACCTAATGTTAGCCAGAGCCTGTCTCTGTTGCTTGCAATCAAGACACTGATTATCTCAAGAACCAATAAATGTCCAGCAATTCATCACAAAACAGGGATTTGTATGGAGAGTGGCCATGGTAGGAAAGATCAGAGGTACCTGGAGAGTTTTGTCAAATTACATACCGCCACCTGCAAAATTCTAACATGCTGACTTGAAATACTTCAGTGCTCAGACACATAGGAAATTGTTTTATTTAAACAAAGGTAATCAGTGGTCTACATGCTAAATTAACTAGTGAATCTAAGCAAAGATATATTCTGATTTTTTAATTTGAAATGAGTGAACTAGACAGAAGTTGAAGTTAAGCAAACTAACACTAGTTTAAAAGTTAAAAACTCTGCCCCCAAAATCTTTTGACCTCATATAGTTGCTTCAAGGTTAGCTTCATGTTTTCCTAAACCAAACAAATTCCTTCCACAGACTCAGTCACAAGACTTCACATGCCTCAAGTTTTGGATTTTGTACCTGAGTTTGCATACAAGGTCAACTTTTGATACAAAAGCTTACATGGGCAGAATTTCTGTGCTGGCTTCAATGAAAGCATACATGTATCAACATTTCCCTTTCTAATCCAAATTTCCTCCCCGGAATTTCTTCTTCATTTTGTGGGGTAAAAAGACTTGGTTAGCTCCTTTGAATCTGGTCACAAGAACCCATCTGTTTCCTTCCAACGTAGGCTTTTCTGACCATACACAAATCTAAGGAGAATAACTGCCCTGGATTGGACAGGGTATTTGGCATAAGTTAAAGGGGCTGAGTAGTCCAAAATGCACAGGGGGAAAAAAAAAAAAGCGGCCCCCCACCCCAAGAACCTTGATTTTGTTTATAGACAGGAACATTTATGTGGAAAAATGCATCTGCGCCAGCCTCCTTGAGTAGAGCTGTGGCCACTCTTTCCCGCATTGTTGAACTTAGCTTGGGAAAAGCACTGCCGAGTGAGAAATGGCTGGCACTGGGCAGAATGGGCTGTGTATTTCCACGGTCTGCTCCAGCATAAACAGATCACACTTACTATTTAGTGAAGAGCCAGGAATCCCCTGCTTAAGGGAGGCAAAGGTCGCATCCAGGGAAATGGGGAGACAGACTAAGTGCATACTTGGACCCACCTCCCTCACCTCCCACTGCCCCTTCATACCCAGGGCTCTCACATTCCTCTGAATAGTCTTGGGCATCCTAGGATGTCCAGAGCTCCAGGATGTGGTGCTCTGTACCTCTAAAGTATTCTTGATTTTCAGGAGCAGGCAGGGAAAGATGAATGAGACATTTTCTACTCTGAACTCTTAATTAATGAATGCAAGAGATATTTGAGCAGTTTAGAGACGAAGCATCCAGACTCTGAAAGCTGATGACCTGAGTTTGAATCTAGCTAATCACTGTATTTGTCAGGAAAATGCTATAATTAAAAGCACAAACCCCTAAATCTCAGAGACCAAACATAGCACAGGGCTACTGCTCTCTCATGTCACTGTATATTGTGCTTGAGGCTAAGAGGCCCTGCTCCACAAAGTCATTCAAGAACTCAGGCCCCCCCTACCAACTCATGACCCTGCCAATCCCTAGAGCCTTGGAGTCAGTAGGTTGGGGGAAGGATGATGGTCTGGAGGTATCCTCTCACCTACTATCCCAGGAACCAGCACTCAGCTACACAGTCTCACTTATCTGTAAGGGACACTGGGAAATGTAGTCTAGCTGTGTACCCAGAGCACATAGGGTAAAAGAAAATGGTTTGGTGAACAACTAGCTAGTCTCTATCTGCCATAGCTGCTTACTTGAGAAAGTTACTTACTTCACCTGAGTTTTAGCTTCTTCACCTGTTAAATGATTGTATTATTCAGGGCTCTCTAGAGAGAGAGAGAGAGAAGAAAGAGTTATTTTAAGGAATTGGCTCATGCAATTATTGAGGCTAGCAGGTGCAAAATCTGCAAGGTAGACCCGTAGGCTGAAGACCCAGGGAAGGGCTGATATTGTAGCTAGAATCCAAAGGCTGTATGGAAGCAGAATTCCTTCTTTCTTGGGGAACCTCAGTTTTTTCTCTCAGAGCCTTCAGATGATTGAATGAAGCCCGCTCACAACATGTAGAGCAATCTGCTTTCATCAAAGTCTAGTGATTTCAGTGTTAATCTCATTTAAAAAAATACCTTCACAGAACATCTAGACTAGTGTTTTACCAATTATCTGGGTACTGTGGCCTACCCAAGTAGACACATGAAATTAACCATCACAGTATTATATATAGTATTATAAAGCACTGAGTGAGAACCATGCCTGGCACTTAGAAAGCTATCTGTAAATATTCATGTATTGTCACTTCTATTGCAATCATCACTATGACTACTAATTAAGGCTGGGACACAGCACCACGGCACCACCACCATCCCAGCATCTGTCCTCAGCTACCCCATCAAAATATCTAGGGGGTGATTGACAGAGAAAAAGGTTTTCTTACTTTATTTTTTTCAAAGCACTTTCCCAGCTAGTGCCTCACTCAGTCCTCACAATCCTATGAAGTGGGTACAACACAATTATTCCTCCTGTTCTTATTTTAGAGCTGAGTTCAGAGAGGGCAGCTGTCCTCCCACCCAGCTCTCCTAATCCCTACCCTGTCCCATCCTCCAGACTCTGATCTAGGAGAGCTGACCTACCCTCTGCAGAGATGCCTTTTTCCCAACCTGACTTAAAACTCATTCTATATTACACCCCCATAGAAATAATAATTTGATGAGCACTGGGCAAAGTTAATTGAAATACTCTATGAATATCACTCTTCAATTACTCCATCAATTACATAGGTTTTTGTGGATGAATCTTGGGGAAACTAATTCACCATTTAAAACATTTCAAATGTTATTTTCATGGGAAAACAAGCTCCATGATTCGAGAAATAAACATATGAATAAACTTGGAATATGACTCTGTTTATAAGAGGGGATTTCCTGCACGAGTGCTGACCAGGGCTGCCTTAGGCACAGCTGGGAGGCTGTTAGAGTTTGTCTTTGGTCTCCTTCCCATTCTCTGTGTTCCGGGTTCGCCCTTCTGCAGCTGATCTGTTTTCTTCATCATTGCTTACACTAAATAAATAGGGCAGAAGTAGAAGCCAATAGTCTGGTATCTGACTTGACCCTGATATAACTAGCTCTGTGACCTCAGACAAGTCTCATTCCTTTGGTTTCCTTGACTGCAAATGAAGGGGTTAGATGAACTCCTGGCAGGTCACCTTTCAGCTATACCATTTCTCAGGCTACTCTGTGTTACTCCTCCATAGGGTCTCCTTGCTAGCTACCTAAGAACCAAGACTTACAAAGGGGCTTCCTTTCATCCTAAGTATGGATTCTGAAGTCTTAAAGAGGTACTATAATGACCCCCAAAGCCTTCAACACACAAAGGAATTCATTGCTAATGGTGGGAGTTCAGGCATAGAGCCACTCTATTGGAGAGAGCTTTGAGGAAGATGGACCCCGGCCATTGCCCCTTAAATCCTATCAATTGGGAAACAGCACATTCTCCACCCTCTCACCAGCCAGCCTGGTATTATGTACCCAGCCACCCACGGCTAGAGAGGGAATGTTTATGCAGGTTGGAATGACTGGGGTAACTGGAGCCTTGTGGAGTTCAGTTGGAGAGAGTCATTCAATCTCAGATATTGCCCTCAAAACCCAAATCCCTTAAAGGGCAAATGATTTCAGCTGCTTGAGCTGGTGCACTTTGCAATGCAGTTGGTGCAGAGCCTCCTGCCCAGTGAGAAGCACGATCCCCTCTCCCCAAGGACATGGGTGACCCCCACAGAACCTTTTCTCCCTGACCTGCGTGCTGGCCAATCATGCTCTTCTGAAACTAGATACTGTGAGGCCAGACTAGCGCATAGCCAAAGAGGCCGCCGCAGCTCACTAATCCAATGAAAGGATAGCTTTACACAGGGCACATAGCGTTCCACTCAGCCCATAATGCCTGCATGTGTCTGGGGGCGGCATTGCTCTTAAATTCCCAAGACAAATCTAAGCCTGCTGAGCAGTCCACCCACTCTTGTCAACTCTGAGCAAAGTAAGTTGTACCATGTGGTATAACACGGGTCGATTAGTCCTAAGACCTCGGGTATGGTCCAGTCTCTGTAACTCACTTCATTGGTGACCTTGGACAAGTCATTTAATTTCTGTGAGATCTTTCAGCTTTAGAATTCCATCAATAGGACCAACATATTACCACAGAGTCATGACATTCTTCACTTTTATTGTTTTCTCTCCAAAAATGAGGTTAAAAAAAAAACACAAAAATCTAACAACAGATACCTTTGACATGCCAGTATAATTATTCAATCTTTCTCCTACTAAAGATGAGTATTATTATCCTCACTTTATAGATGAGGAAACAAGGTTTGAGAGACATTTAGTAACTGCTATGGGCTGCACTGTGG
>CAUYQG010155001.1:0-11633 GCA_963574415.1 Tarsius wallacei
CGAGCCTAGGCAGCACAGCGAGACCTTTTCTCTACAAAAAGTTAAAAATATTAGCTGGTTGGGAGGCTGAGGTGAGTGGATTGCCTGAGCCCGCGGGTTCGAGACCCGCCTGGGCAAGCGAGACCTCATTTCTACAATAAAATCAAAAAATCAGCCGGGCGTGGTAGCGCGCGCCTGTAGTTCCAACTACTTTGAAGGCTGAGGCAGAAGGATCGCCGGAGCCCAGCAGGTCGAGGCTGCGGTGGCCGGAAGCGGCCACTGCACTCCAGTCTGGGCGACTGAGTGAGACTCCAACTCAAAAAACAAAAAACAAAAAAACAAACAAACAAACAAAAAATATTAGCCGGGCATGGTGGCAGCTACCTGTAGTCCAAGCTACTCAGGAAGCTGAGGCAGAAGGATCACCTGAGCCCAGAAGGTTGAGGCAGTGGTGAACTGTGATCATGCCACTGCACTCCAGCCTGGGCAACAGAGTGAGACTGACTCAAAAAAAAATTGACTGCATTATTTGGCATTCTGGGGGGCTGATATAAAAGAGAAAGAGTGTGGGTGGACACAGAAGTCAAAAATGGGTGGGACTGTGGAGGACCACAGCCTGGGGATACTCAGAAATGGGCAGCAGGGGTTGGAAGCATCGCTAACATGGGTTAGAGGATTTGAGACAAGGTCTTCTGACTGCCCAAGAGGCAAGAAGACCTTCCTTGATATCTGAGTGATTCTTCCTTTGCAGCCTCAGAGGTCAGTGGCTTTACATCCCCACATTACCATGTTCATTCTCTTACATATGGTCACACTTTAGCCTTGGGTCAGTTTATTGCTATCCATCCACAGAGTTGACCATATCTCTGTAGTTAGGGTCATAAGGACTTTGGCTTAGTCATGGCTCTGCCACTGACTATTCTTGTTCCCATGGGTGGGGTCCTTGTCTCTTCAGACCTCAGCGTTCTGATTTGTAAAATGATCGAAGTGAGGAGGGAAAGGTTGAGTACATCATCTCTTAAGTTCATTTCTGGTTAAAATTCTATGACTCTTGCAGTATTTATCTTTTATGTTTCTCCATTCCTACTTGTACTCATTCTTATGACAAAATACCTTTTACTTTAAAATAAAAGAATCAGATGGTCCTTAGTGGTGTTAAGAGCACCCTAGTTGAGGGGCTGTAGTGGGGGAAACATGGGTGGAAGAAAAATGGAGACACTGTAGCTTAACATGGACTAGTTTATATTATATTTATAATAAGGATCTTTTAAGGTTAAGAGGAACCTAGCCTTAAACAGATTAAATATATATATTTCTTTACAATTCTCAAATTTTCTTTTCCCCAATCTTCTGGGTGTTCTTTCATTCATGTCTGTATCTGCCTCTCATGTTAGATTGTTAGATCATTGATGGTCAGAACAATATATCCTCATCTCTGAATCTTCTCAAAGCCTAGAGAAAGACCATGCCTTTTGCAAAGTAAGCATTTAATAGATACTTGTTCAGTTGAATTGAAATTGTGTATTGAATCTAAATTTTAAAATTATTGTTTTGTATTATGATAGACTTGGCTATGCTGCAGGAATAAAATAATACTCAAATCTCAATGATTAAATGCAACAGAGGGTTTTTTTTAATTTTTCCTTGCCAAGGCAAAGTTGACTATAGGATGGAATGGGAGTAGGGAGAAAACTATTTCTGTTCCACACAGCCACTCAGGGACCCAGGTAAGGAGAATCCTGTTTCTGACAACTGTCTCTTCTAAAACACATGGCCTCTTCAGAGAAAGAGACTGAAAATTGCTCACGGGCTTTTTTCTGCCCTCTGTACACACTTCATTGTCCAGGACTAATTATATGATGCTCCCTGACTAGGAATTTGAGTGGTATGGAGTCCTATATTTTTAGGCAAGAAACATGTCCTTAAGATTGATAATCACTAATGTTTATCACCGGCTTTACTCAGTAGCTCTAATATTTTGGAGATGGCAGACTCATTGGAGAATCTGATGATAATTATGCCCCCTCTCCCCAACAGAAACACTCACCATTTTGCATCATTTGCAATGTGTTTCATATACTTTGAGCTCTATTCACTGGCCCTGTACAGATCCCTGGACCCACGTTGTGAATTCTGAATCCACAGGCAGGTTTAACACCTGACAACATAGCAGCAGGTGAAAAAACACCAGAGTTCTATTTTAACTGTGTGTTATAAACAGCCTATTTATTTTTTATTAAATTGCATTATTAAAGACACATAAACAATGAATTTCCTCTGTGTTTGTTTTTATCAGGAAAAATTTGAGGGACTATTCCGGACTTATGATGACTGTGTGACGTTCCAGCTATTTAAGAGTTTCAGACGTGTCCGAATAAATTTCAGCAATCCTAAATCTGCAGCCCGAGCCAGGATAGAGCTTCATGAAACCCAATTCAGAGGGAAAAAATTAAAACTCTACTTTGCACAGGTAAGGTAATGCTTTGCCAAAGTTACTCCTTTTGCCTTACATTATTTTTTAAATGTAAATGGAGCCCTTTCTACTTTTAGATTGGTTTGTAGTCTATAAATTAGTTCACTGAAAAATAGACTCATACCATGACCCCAGACAGAAACAGTTTAGTGGTTTAGAAAGCAGGTTGAGAGCTGACAACCTGAGCTCTAACCTGAGCAAGTTACATAACCTCACTAGGGCTCAGGGTCCTCACCCGTAAAATGAGGATAATGGTGATATACGCCCCCCCATACTGTTGTTATGAGGATTAAATGAATGATCACATGCTTAAGTGCCTAGTATTTAGTAAATGCACAATAAATGCCAGCTAACAGTTGTGCTAAGAATGATCTAATCATAAATACTCTTAACCTTCCTGTCAGGGTTAAACAAAAATTATATGACAGGTTTAGAAGGCTGTTTAACTTTTTCAATGATTCATATCCATGAGAAAAGTTTACAAATATATAGAAATTAATTTGGTGTCTTGTTTCATCCAAAAATAAATCCTAGCGATTCCAAAAAGGGATGGGTAATTTATGGCCATGCCCACGAAGTCCACAGCAATAGGAAATCATTATAAATAGCGTTCCATTCATGCCCTCACCTCATCACTGATACACTGATCCATCGCATGAATGATCTGTCAGTCTTGTTTCCACCTTTGAATTTTCCATAGACTTTAGCCCCATGCCCATTTTCAAATCCCAGCACTGCTATAATTTGTATGACTTGGGCAAATCTCAGTTTTCTCATCTTTTAAAATCTCACTTGCTTCCTTAAAAAGTCAAACACTGAGTTACCATCTGACCCGGCAATTCTACTTGTAGGAATTTAAAACAGGTCCTCAAATACATACACACCCATGTTCACAGCAACACTATTCATGACAGACAAAAGGTAGAAACAACTCAATGTCCATCAATGAATGAATAGATAAACAAATTGTGGTATAGCCGTACAATAGAATATTTCTCAGCCATAAAAAGGAATAAAGAACTGACATATGCTACCGTGTGGTTGAACTTTGTAAACATTATACTAAGTGAAATAAGCCAGACACAAAGTTCACGTAATCTATGATTCCACTTATATGAAATATCCGAAATAGGTAATTGCATCGAGACAGAAAGCAGTGTGGTGGTTGCCAGGGGCTAGTGGGAGACAGGAATGGTAGTAACTGTTTAACGGATATGGGATTTCCTTTAAGGTGACAAACATGGCTTGCATCTGGAGAGAGTTGGTACAACATTGCGAATATACTAAATGCTACTGAATTGTTCATTTTAAAGTAGTTGATTGTATGTTATATGAATTCCACTTCAATAAGAAGAGAGGAAGGAGGGAAAGAAAAAGGAAGGAAAGGAAAGGAAGGAGAGGGTGAGGAGGGGAGAAAGGGGGGAAGAGAAGAATGGGAGGAAGGGAGGAGAGGGACGACGGGAGGGAAAAGAAAAGAGAGAGTAAGAAAGAAAGGAAAGAAAAAAGGAAGAGAAAGGGAAGGAGGGAGAGAAACATTTGGCAGGTGTGTGACAGGACAGTGGCCCAACAGCATCAGTATCACCTGGGAACTTGAAATGCAGATCCTCATCCTCAGACCCCGTTCCAGTCCCAGACATGCTGAATCAGAAAGGCTGGGGGTGTGGCTCAGCAATCTGCATTGGTGAGGCTTCCAGATGATTCTGATGCATGTTAAAGACAGAGATCTACCATCTTAAGGATTAACTGCGACAACCGAGCACATGGTGTGCAGTAAGTAGTAGTCGTTATTACAATCTGGTGCATTTGTCACAGGCTAAAACATAAACCCCACCTCTTGGTGTACCAAAGTGGCACATCAGACACCATAATGAATAAAGGGTCTCCATCTCTGCTCTGTTTGAAGGTTCAGACTCCAGAGACAGATGGAGACAAACTGCACTTGGCTCCTCCCCAGCCTGCCAAACAGTTTCTCATCTCGCCCCCTTCCTCCCCACCTGTGGGCTGGCAGCCCATCAGTGATGCCACACCAGTCCTCAACTACGACCTCCTCTACGCCGTGGCCAAGCTAGGACCAGGTAAGCTCTGTGGCCCATTTTAAAAATAAACATTTGTCAGCAACCTAGAAAAGTCAAACAAGATTAACAGCCTTGAAATCCTGGGTTCGCGGTAACATCTGCATGTCTAATGGATTTATTGCTCTGTGTGGACACTGAGAGGGAATGATGAATGAGAATGCACCTGTTTCAAAGCAGTTCGGGATCCTGGACTAAAATGATGTCCATCCATGCAAGTTCTGGATTGCAATGCAGGTATTTTAAGATCCAACAGTGCTACCTAATTCTTGTGGGATTTCTCTCTAAGCCATGAGGAAATTGCTTCCTCAGAACAAACAAAATGAGCCTTACCCGGTGGCAGGAGGCATCTGTACAAGTTGCTGTCACAGGTGTTAGTACACAGTCAGGAACCCCCTGCTACAAAACAACCTGCCTGCCAAAGTGAAACTTCTAAGTCCCCAAGAAGTCAGTCTTAGTAGCCCCTAACTTTAGAAAGGTCTTATGGTGCCGGGCTCGGTGACTCAGCCTGTAATCCCAGCACTTTGGGAAGCCAAGGCAAGTGGATTGCCTGAGCCTGAGGGTTTGAGACCAGCCTGGGCAACTTGTGGAGACCTTGTCTCTACAATAAATAAAAAATTAGCCAGGCATGGTAGCATGCACCCATAGTTCCAGCTAATTGGAAGACTGAGACGAAAGGATCACTAGAGCCTAGCAAGTTGACTCTGAGGTGGCCATGAGTGTGCCACTGCCCTCCAACCTGGGTGACAGAGTGAGACTCCAACTCAAAAAAAAAAAAACGTCTTATGGTCACTTTGTTCTGATGTTGGCATATTTAGTTCTGATTCAGTCATTCTCACTGCAGTAGACTATTCCAATAATGAATATACCACCACATTGCATTGATGTTGTTACACATTTTGATCACTTCCAAGTTTTTGCTACTACAACCAAAGTAACAGGTAACATTCTCATACAAATCTCTTTATACGCTTGTCCAAAAGTTTCTATAGGTTTTATACCTAGAAGTGATATTGTCCTCAATTTCAGCAGATGATGCCACCTTGCACTCCAAAGTATTTTCCCTGTATTATATCAGGAGAGGAAATGGTGGAAATTGGAGGATCTGAAACCAGGTGGCAGTTGTGATTTCGGCACTGTCCATCATGCTTCCTGTAACTACTGATGCTTTTCCTGGGGTGGAGGGGAGCTTTAAAAATAGAATTTGAATCTCCCTACCCTATCCCAAGAGATTCTAATTTAGTTGATGAGGGTCAAGTCCAGGTATCAGTATGTTTTAAAAGTTCCCCGGTTGATTCCAATATGCAGATAAGTTCAAGAACCACTGGTAGCCAGATACCAAGGACCAGGAGTAATTTACTTATAACTTCTTACTCATATTTCACAGTGTGGCCAGAACAACATTTGGCCCAGAATCACCCACCCCAGAGTTCTGCAGCTTTAGTCATCTCATGTGTTGATTCTTGCATACCCTGAACTTTGAGAACTCTGAGAATGGTGGTGACCAACTTTCCCAGTTTCCCTTGGCTGCAGGATTTTTCATACTAACACCAGAAAATTCCCAGGCGAGATAAGAAGAGCTGGTCACCTTACTGGGTACTCAGATGAAGATGAGACTGGTTTGATGAATAAGCACACCCTGCAAGAGAATTGCTGGCTGTTGCATGTGTGGCCTGAAAGTTAAATGACAGCACTTTCAAGAGCAAGCTCCTGAGGGTTTCTTTGTAATAACCATCACATCACTCAGCTTCTCAAGCCCTTGAAAATGGCCATAAATTTCTCCTTCAAAGAGCCATTACAGTGAGAAGCAGTAGGTGTCTAACAAAGATGGGCTAATGAAAGAAGCAGTACAGTCATAGGGGAGATGTTTGTGAAATAGGATTTCCTTGAAAGTCTAGTTCACCTACAGAAATCTCGTCTATGCACCCCTCCCCCCTTCAAAGGGCGCCACCTGTGTGTGATATGTTTAAACATTTTAGAGTGTATAAAGTAAGTCGAGTATGCTTAAGTCAAGCGGTGAGAAGGCATTTCCCCCAGTAATTCAGGACATTACAGAGGCAAACAAGCACGTACCACCCAAATGGTCCTTGGAGCTGCCAGTTTGACTCCTATGCACGGATATTGACAAGAACACATCTGAACACTTTGTAGAGTTATTTTGAATGTCAGCAAACAGAGCTTTTCCCAGAATCACTAAGGTCTTGGCTAGAGGACCTACGAGTCATTGACTTACCTGCATTTTCCAGAATGGGGAACTGAGGCCCAGAATAGGGGCAAATGACTTGCTAATGAGAGAGTCAGGGCTTCCAATGCTGTGCTCTTCCTGCTTCACTACTTGTAAAGGAGGTTCAGGCTAAGCCAGGCTTTCATAGCATCAGATCCCAAATGACATCTGGTTCACTGATCTGTAAAATTCAAATCATTTTTTTCAAGATCTTGAAAGAACTTTCATTTGTTGTCAATGTTCACAAAGTCTGATGCAGAGAGAAGGCGAGGCAGGTCTCAGACACCCTCACTGGCTGACAGAGCTGAGTCTGGACTCCAGAAGGCACTGTCAGGGACGTGTGTGACCTGGGACTGATAGAGACAGACAGAACAGAAGGGGAATTAGGCTCTGGAAGGAATGCTCACAGAGCCTGGCACAAAGGCAGGAGGAAGGAGAGAGAAGGAAGAAAGATTGGGAGATGATCTTAAGGAGTCAGGGGAAAAAAAGAAGGTGTTTTTTAGAGTTGTGAATAAACTTATCAACAATGTTAAAAATGCATGCCTCTTACCTTAATTATGCTGCTAACTTATAACACTCACCTCCCCTGATCACAGTAAATGCTCTACCATTTTTGAAGTGCCTTGCTATGTGATAGCACAGAGATGGGAGCTACTATTATCCCCATTTTGCAGATCAGGAAACTGAACAGTAGAAAGACGTATGAACTTTCCCAAGGTGACACAGCTGGTTGGTGACAGAGGCAGATTTCAAACTCTGGCTCTTCTGACTCCAGGGAGTTAACGTCACCACTCAGCCAGATGGCCTTCTATTAAGGATATGGGCTGCCTTGGCTGACGTTAGGCCTGCTCTGCTATGACACTGGCAAAACATTGATCCTAACCCTGAATTGATAAGTATTTCTAACAGCACTCTAAACTTCCAGAGCGCCTACCCTAGTTTCTGGCAAGTTTGCAAATGAAAACCTGTGCATTGATGACTGATATCATGTCCCTGGAAGAGCCGCAATTTGGATGTATTTTCTGGAATGTCTTTCTCTCCATTCTTTGCCAGCATTTTGGGGCTGTTCATCTTTATTTTGTTATCCATGTCCCTTTCCTGTGTCCTTGAAGCTTCCTCACCCACACAGATGAACCATTTGTATCCAACGATTGAGCTGAAAATATCACAGAGGCTATATGAGAGACAGTTTCATTTGTAACACAGAAGAAGCAGGGTTACACCCTTTGCCCAGGCAAAGAGTGGCTCCTTCAGTGTCTGCTTGGCACCTTGTAAAAATGCTCACTCCTCATTTTGATAATTTTCTATTGTTCAACTTACTGCTTTCTTGATTTTTTTGATGAGAGAATGAATATTTTATTCATTTGGTATTCCCAGCACCTGGCGCATAGTAGATGCTCAATAAATTTTGGATGAATGAATGAATGCATGGATGGATGAATAGATCAGAGCTGTTAGCCTGCCTACTGCTAGTGATCATTTCCTCACTGGCAAATTGTTGCTTTCTTATGGCATCAGCCAGAGTGAGTCAGGAAGCATTAAATTAATGTTTTCTATAATGAGAGGACTTCTAGTGTTTTCATTTGAAAAAAAGTGAATTAGTGCCATTTATTTTTAATCCTTTGACAGAATCGTTTCAGTAACAAATTATAACTAATTTCATGTTAAGAGATGACTAGCTCAGTTCCAGAAGTACAGAAACAAATTAGAATGAGAGCAGAGAAAAGCAACTCAAATGATCAAGGAATGAAGTTTTGCCTCAGAGGAATGGTTGGCAGTGCTGAGCTGGTATTGCTGAGGGGCTGGAAAGGTGTGTAGACACCCAAACCTGCTGGGAAAAAGTCAGTCTAAGGAAAGAACATCACAGAGCTGGAATGTAGAGTGAGATGGGGAATCAGGCTAAGTCAGCTGACTAGCTGCACTCAGAGGCCACAACACACCTTATTGGGAGGACAAGTGGGAGGCTGAGGACACAGGCCTCAGCTCAGACAAGCAAGGAACAAAACAGCATCCCATTCTTTAAGAAAAAGGGACCCTGGTGACCCTCTTTTGGAGAGGGGCAAGTCAGGTTCCCAAGAACGTCTAGAGGGCTCCCAGAAACAAATTGGGAGAACAATGCAATTTACAAAGAAACCATGGTCAAGCCTGCGGGTTTCCACTGAAATCCTTGAAATACTCAACAAGATGCTACAACAGGGACAAGAGCTGCACAGTATCCAAGAAGCGTCTCTCAGTTCTGTTTTTTATAGTGAGAACAGGTTTATACTCTAAAAATTACAGGAGGCACAATTTTGAACATTTTTCATTGTTGTCCCCATAACTGTAAGTTCTATGTTTGATCTAGAAGGTAAAACAGATAAATTAGAAAAAAATTAAATAAGAAAAACAATGGCTTAAAATTATATATAGGATTTACTGTGTGTCAGGCGCTATTCTAAATACCTTACTGTATTATCACATTTAATGCTCACAGACAATCACAGGTATTATTATTGTTCTCATGTATATAGCTGAGGAATGTGAGGCACAGAGTGGTTAAGTAACTTGCCCAAGGCTGCATAGCTGATTAGTTAAAATGTGTCTCTCTGCCACTGGCAAGAAGAAAGGACTGATTGAGCCAGCCCTGGAGAGTTTCCAATCTGCCTCTCCTGATTAACCCTGGGAAGTTAAAAGGTTTTCTCTAGAAGAAATTTAAGATTTTTATAAAAGAAAATTTTAAAAACACAACACAACGCAGACATTTTGTTCCTGCACATGTTGATTCTCTGCGTATTGTTACCCCCTAAAACACACCCGCTGCTTCGGTTCTCTATGGCATAGATGTGCTTCTCTTTAATGTCCAGTGCAACGTGCGGATCAGAATGTGCCTTCTTCTGCTCTCTTTAAGGGGCGATTATCGTCTCCACAAAGCAAAATCGTGTTTGTTTCTGAGAGTCCCCTGGTGAATTCGTAAAAGCGGGTTAACAATGACCGAGACAGAATAAGATGGGCTCTGACCTTGAGGTGAACAATGAATTAAATTTTTATGTTTATTTATTTTATAGTATCTATTGTTCCTGACTCTGGAAGCAGTACAGAGCTAGGTTCTTTTTTGATGTAAAACAAAATAGAAAAAACAACCCAGCCCAGCAAAACAGCTTATCCCCTCCAATCAGCAAAAATGGCAAAATAGAGAGAAGCACACTGTACTAAACGGGTGGCAAATCAGAGGTGGGAAGTGAAATGCCAGCCTTTATTCTGCTCTCTAGGATGGCTCTGGAAGGTCATGTTCATTGTCACTGAAAATGCCTGCAGGGAGCGATATGAAAAGTCATTGTCTGTTCTTTCTCCTGCTATTTTTAGCCCCTGTTAGGGAGATCAATTTTAGTTAACTGCAGAGGAGGGTTTAAAATGGTGCCTAAGTTTCAAGTTGCGTATGTCTGCTATATTTAGATTTTTTTTCCAAATTCTTCTCCATCAAAACATGCCATAGTAGAGCAATTTTGCTGGTGTTGCTGCTTGGTATAGTGTTTCTCCCAAATGGAAAAAAACATTTCATTAATTAATGTAACCTATAAGGAAGAAACATTTTCTATTTCAAGCTCTGATTTGAAGGTAGAGAAAATTCCGCTGTTAAAATATGGATGAGCGCGTATATTTTTGGTGCATGTGGTATGAATATGATATAAAGGTTCACTTCTCAGTCAGCAATTGCTCTATTCTTATCACAGATGTGGAAGGCAAGTACAGCAGCTTGTAGTAACCAGTGTTCCCATTAGCATCTCTCCGTGTCATTCCCCACACAAGGGACTCAGATTTGTGATCCTGAAATACATGTTCATAATTTTCCATTCCCTTTGAAAGAATTTTTTCTGGGAAAAAAAATGGAAGGGGCTTTTCTTCTCAGCATATACTCTACAGTTTATCTTCAATCACTGTTAAGAAGCAATATCAGACACTTTCCTTTTCTAATTTCACAGGTAAAATGTGCACATTGTAGAAACATAGAAAAGACACATGACCCAAAAAATTGGAAAAGATGGATACCCAGTTCTACCACCCCAAATAAGTACTTTAAAAAATAATTACTCTAGTGCTTATCCTTCCATTTTTTCTGAGTGTGTACATCTGTGTGTGTGTACGTGTGTGTGTCCACATAGCTATTATGGGGGCCGGGCCCCTATTGTTGGGAAAGGTACAAGAGCATGCTTCGTTCCACGAGGAGGAACCTCAGGACTCTCTGGTCAAGCCCACAGAGGGCTCCCCAACAAGGCTTTCCCTGTCACTTCCCTTTCACCCCGTGTGGACGAGCCCTTCTTCTCTGGTCTTCCTCCCTCTTATCTTCCCACCCCTTCCCCCTCTCTGGTTCCCTTAGTCTTGCTTGCCCGTACCTTCCCTCTAGAGTTCACATCTTGGTCTCAACCATTCAGGTCCTCAGTCAATCAGCTAACCCCATGAAGTACTTTAGGTCCTAAATATCTCAGGAGGAAATGAGATATTCCCCTCCATCTAGTATTAGAGAGAAACCTCTGGAAGATAAGCAAATTTCCTTTTATTGAAATGTAGCTTCCATTATAACAAAACTGCAGAGTATTCTTTCTTTCTCTCTACGTTCCTTTCTCTTCTTCTTTCTTCCCCTTCCTGCCTGTCGCTCCCTCCCTCTTTATCTCTCTCTCCCTCCATCCCTCTCCCCCTCTTCCTCTCTTCTCCTCTTCCCTCCCCTCCCTTCCTCTCTCCTTCCCTCCCTTTCTTTCCCCCCTCATACTCTCTCCCTCTCTCCAGCTTCCCCTTCCCCCATCTCTCCCTCCCTCTTTCTCCTGTCCCCTGCTTTCTGCCCCCACATGGGTGCCTCTGACCCTTGCTAGGCACTCCCTACCTCTATGCCTCTGACAACTCATTGTCACCT
>CAUYQG010155002.1:0-32019 GCA_963574415.1 Tarsius wallacei
GGAACTACAGGCGCGCGCTACCACGCCCGGCTAATTTTTTTGACTTATTGTAGAGATGAGGTCTCGCCTGCCTAAGCGGGTCTCGAACCCGCGGGCTCAGGCAATCCACTCACCTCAGCCTCCCAAAGGCGCGGGATTACAGGCTGGGCGACGGAGTGAGACTCCAACTCAAAAAAAAAAAAAAAAAAAGAAATATTCAATATTGTTAAAAAATTATCTCTAATCAATATCAAAATTCCAATCATAATTAAATTATATTAGTATTTGGTGTTTGAAAAACTAACTTCAAATCTAATCTGAAAGAATAAATACAGCATTAGCCTAGATAGTAAAATAGTTTATAATATTTGGCAAATATGGTTATGCACCACTGAGTTCCTTCTTTATAAATGGATTTGCTGACTGGCAGCAAGGAGGGTCTCCAGCTGTTAACTCCTTTAGAATCCATCTTATCTTTTGAGTTGAATTCACAGTCTTCTCACATTGGCCCCAGAAAATAATGGAGCAAGTATCTTTAACTCCTATGTCACTCCTCCCCATAATAACCTTGGTCTTTTCTCATACCTGTTGCTTACATCTATTGCTTTATTAGAGGTCTTGAATGACCAACTGCAAAAGGAAAAAAAATCTGAACTTGGACTGTTGATATCAATTCAGAATATGGGACAATTCTGGGGGGGAAATGGCTATACTATAAGCACTTTCAGGAATGCCCTTGAAGGAGTAGGGAAGTAAAATCTTCCTAGTGGGCGGAACTGAAAGAAATATACCAGGTCATCCACTGTATTTAAAATAAGAACTCCAACGCGCAGAAAAGAAAAAAACAAACAACCCCATTATAAAATGGGCAAATGATATGATCAGCTCAGTTCTAACTTTTCATCTGGGGTATGAGTTGGTAGGGTGCTCTTAAGCCCTCCTCCTTCGTCTTTTCTTGTGGGTTCCCTCAGACTCTTCACTGCTTTTTTCCTTCAGTTCCGAAACAGCTTAGGACCTCCTTCCTTTTCTCCTTCTTTGATAGGAGTTAAGGGTTCACTATGTCTTCTTTAGAAAGTTCCTACTGTCAGTACTTAGCAGATCAGAATACTTTGTGGTCATTCTCCTTCTGTTTGATGGCTGGTTCTTCATCTCCACTCTTTGTAATTATGTCCCCCAAGGTCTTGTTCTCATTCTCTTTTATATTTTTCTTTATGTTCTCTCTTGTCATCCTTTATCTTACCTTCCTGTTCATTCATTTCTAGTCTCTTGGCTTTAATCATTGCTTACCAACCGCATCTCCTAGAGATCCAGTTCTTGTTTCCAACATCCCTGGGGATGAAAACTGTTTAGAACTGACTTGTCCAAAAGTGAACTCATATTTTTCTCCCTAAATCCAGCTACTTCTCCTGATTTTTGGTTCCCAGTAATGGCATCCTCCTTCTCTCATCTCTCCATCTTTTTTTTTCTTTTTTTTTTAAATTGTAAAGATGTGGGGTACAATTCAAGGTTAGGTATACAAATATTCATTATGCAGGTACCCTTGTTGATGAGGTGTGCTCCCCTTTTCCCAGGCAGATTCCCACTACTGCCAATCCCACTCCTTCCTTCTCCTTCTGACAGTTTCCCATTACTGTCAATCATTTTCCTATAGTATTATAATAATTGTTCAAGATCCACTTATGAGTGAGAACATGTGATACTCAATTCTTTGTTTCTGTGAAAGATCACTCAGTATTATAGACCCTAAGTCCATCCAGGTTGCTGTGAAGTTCATGATTTTGTTCTTCTTTATGGCTGCATAATTTCCATCTTTAAATTCCTTCATTCTTGCCTTCAATCTAGTCCAAGCCCCATATTCTACCCACCGAATGCATCTTGCATATGTGTCTCCCCTGTTCCTTCCCATGTCCACTGTGCTGGTCTAGGTCTTCATTCCTTTTATTCCACGTCTCAAAATACCCTTTGGATTAGTCACTTGGTCATCACTGCCAGACTGATATTTCTAAACTGCGGCTCAGAACCCAAAAACCAAAACCTTCATGGACTCCCCACTAGCTACCAAAATGATCTGCAAACAGTCCTTCCCAACAAACCTGCCCTTTGGTCCCATCTCTCTCAGTAGAGGACTTAAGGATATGATCTCTGGAGACAGATGACCTTGCTTCAAAGGCCAACTTCAAACCCTTCCAAAGCCTGTAACCCTAGCGAGTTACTTGCTTTCCTCATCTCTGTAGGGGTTAGTAAGAAAGCCTTCCTGTGTGAAGATTAAGAAGTACTTGGAGCTGGCCTTTGCAAGTGCTCAGCTATCTCAGCCGCCAGCCTTGTCCTGCTAGCTGTCACCACTCTTCTACACCTTTCCCACCATAAACTCAACCCCTGTGTACACACAGCCTCCCTTCACCCTCCTGCTGGTACATTTTTAACACTTGTCATTCTCCTCTCCATCCTGATGCTTTAAGTTTTCTTGTTCTCCAATGCGCATCTCAAATGCCTCGATGTCACTTTCAACCACTCTGAAGAAATCTAGTCTTTCCCTCTTTGACTTTCCCCAGCCCTTTCCTAGGGACCCTCATGTAATTTTCATCTCATTCTGCTGGGCACCATAGCTCTTCTTGTGCTCTGGGTATTTTTCTTTACTATTTTCCCACCTCTATTCCTATCTACACGTCTTCCCAGCAGCAGTCTGGACACTCCTTGGAATAAAGGACTAAGTTCTCCACTTACATCTTCTATGTAAATATAAAACTGACTAGACACCTGCAGAGCAAGTCCTCAGCAAGTTGTGTGAAGATCACTGAGGGTTAAAGCACAACTATCCAAAATCTTAATGAGAGTTGACTTAAAAACTCATTAAGTATACATTTCTACCAACCACAGGGCTAGCAAGTCAACCATTTCTCCGGATACTGAAAACTAAACAAAGTGCTGTACAGAAAACATAGTTTAGGGAACATTCCCAGGATATTGGACTAGACAAGTTAATATCCGTAATTACAAAATTCATGTTTAAATATACATACCCTCATGCAGCCTTAGATTCTGAAATGCCATATACAGACATAGGCTGCTCCCAGCCGGAATGAGATGCATTTGATTGTAATCACAGAAAAGTGGCTCTTGTAAATTTTAGTCCTATAATATTTCATCTTTAAAATGGGCAAGTCTTAGAAAATTCTCTTCAATCTAAAATTCTAAAACTTAAAACACATTGAGAGCCAAATACCTTTATTGCCACAGGTATGCTAACACAACCCAGATCTAAACATAGCATTTGAAATGATGCTAATTTTGTCTTCTGGATTTGCTGCTCCATGGATCAAATCATCCCTGTCCACCTCAGGACTGCAATATATTCTTCCTTTTCTTTCTTTCTGTTGTTTTCTTCCCCAGGATCAAACTTCCAGCCCACACGCCCACACTGAAACTGCTGACTCTGTATTTACTTTTCTGTTTTATTTCAAGCTTCCTTGTCTCCTTCTTTCCAAAATACTCTGCATGTTTCCTGTTTTTCCTCTATCGGGTTTATGCAACTATTATGTCACAAGCACAAGGATCCCTGTTTCTGCCCACTCCTTAATATGTCTCCCTCCTTAATAATCCTACTTACACTATTCTAGCAACCATTCTATCACTTGGTAATGTTCACCAAAGGAGAAAACACATTAGTTAGCAATTTTCAAATATATATACATAGAGGTATTTTCAAAACACTTCAAGTAAAAAGGTCTGTGTTGTGTATTTGCAGGGTGAGATAGATGTAAATAACTATAGCAAAAGTTTTGCCTTTCATGTCAGTGCGTGTGGACTCAAAAAATATTGCCTGAGAAATTCCTTGAGTCAAGCATTTTCTTTGTGCTCATAGAAAGAATTAGGTAAAATCTCCATTACCCATGAATCTGCAGCCTTTTATGGGAGATAAGTAAACAGGTCATTGAAAAGTAGTGACAAGCCGAGTGAACCAGCTATATCCAGGAATGGGGAGAGAATTCTACAGATGGTTCCTAGCCCAGGCTTGGCGGGCTGTAGGTGATTCCCTCATGCTGGTGCTAGACCTGAGTCTAAGCCAATGGGAAAGGTTTACAACCCCAGTATAGACAATTAAATTGTACATACAGTGATGTAAAAAGTAAGACAAATTAAAAGACTCATGGAAAATAGTGAGCACTGTCTTTCAAAATAATTTAAAGTATGTTGCATGTAAAGCTACATTCAATGAGTGCTTAGTGACTTTCAGGCTCAAATGTGAAGCATATTTAAGATCTATATTTAATTTCGAAGTCACAAGCAAGACACTGATGCAGTGGATCTGTGTATATTTAATTGTGATGTTTAGAAACAAGTAAACTTATGTAAGTAATAATTTAATCAAATGACATCTTTGATACTTACTTTTATTTTTATTTTCTATCTACTTTTATTCCACGCCATATTTGTATATGAGAGTATGTGTGTGTGTCTTTGTAAATACACTTAAATTCTTTTGGAAATAAGGTGGATGTAAAGAAACAAAGACACAAAAAGTAAAAAAACTAAAATAAAATAAAAATTATTTGGAGCTGTGAGTGGCTGCTTTGCAATTCCAAAGGCTAGCCAGTCACATGCAGGAGTAGCTCAGGCACCAACGGTATAGCTAATACACAAATGGAGGAGGAGCTTCACACAGGTTCTTGCTTGGATCACATGACACCTTGCCACCCACACTAATCACAGTTGGCCAAAGCATCTTCACTGCAGTTTTGTGAAACATTAGTCAGAGGTGTTAATAGTTGTAAGGGTGGGAGGACGTAGGAGACAATTCTGTGGTCTAAAATGGATGTACAACTGAAATTCGAAGTTAAAGAATGTTTTTGCTGCAGGACGTCTTGGGGTTTTAATTGTAAATGATCACTGTGAAGTTTCAAGACAGGCTTATAGACTATGAAGGATTTGCTAAACATGAGCACAGACCTAGAGTTACTAGGACTCTCCTTAGGACCCTGCTGGCCATCAGAACCTCCCAGGATAGTCGCTTTGCTGTCAGATTTGACTGTGTTTCAAGACCCTCCATCCTGCCTACTGGCCATTGGAATTACTTCTGTCTAGAAACCACTGACACAGAAAGTATAGGGTCAGCATCTAAGAGGTCTTCCTCTAGTTCCCAGGAAACTGAGTCCTGATGGAACTAAAGTGAAGACTCCACCTTGCATTTCTCTCCAAAGCAGCTTTGACCTGCCTGGGAGAAACCAGCCTTCTTCTGTCCATAAGGGCCAGGAGCTGGAACTCTGAGTGTTTCTTGATCAGATTATCATAGCATTCTTGTTAACAAGAATTGAGTCATGGGACATCATATTCAACTCTTTTTAAAAAATGAGCAATGTTAAGATGTCAATGTTACTATGACTACTTTTTAAAACGCTGTTTAGAAGACAATTTTTTATACATTTAATCTTTAATTTGGACCTTAGTTCAAAGTTATGGACTTGAAATGTACTAAACAAGATGTTGAAAATACAGTATTATGACATTGTTGACATTAAAATATTCTCTCTATTCCTATGCAATCAATTTTATTAATGTTCTAACTAAATACACACCCACACTGCCTTTGTCACTTGCCTGTATATGTCTGTATAAGAAATAGCTCACTGTCTGTTTATAAGTTCTTTCCACAGACTTCTGACAATACAAAGAAGACAGGGTGGAATTCCCATTCCTTAGTATTTAAAGCATGCTGGACACAAGCAACCAGTTGCTCCAGGGATCACATATTTTCTTTAACTCCTAACAGGTATGCTGGAATGGGGTTGATAGAAAGAGTACAGATGATGCCAAATTGCGTGACATTTCAAAGCAAAGAATAACTTCCTCAAATTTGTGATTAAAAGACACAAAGGATAACTTAGAAAGTAAGAACATAAGATTCAGGGAGCTGACTTCATATTCTTTGGCAAAGAGGAATAGACTAGAGCAAGATATCAATCTGCAAATATTTGAAAACGTAAACATCATTAAGTGAGAACATTATTTGGCCTGGCAGGCATGGGCTTAGCAAGCATTCATACCAAGAAATGACAAAGTTAATTGCTATAGGAAATTGGAAACAGCATTCATAGAAACTGAGGGAAAAAGACGGGTTTATATTGCAAGATACAAGATATTTCATTGAGGCAATTCCTCAAACTCCTACAAGGGACAAAATGATTGGTGCATTCAGTATCATGTTAAGTTCCAGTTGTACAACTAGTATAATGTTCCTTGGGTTTGAAGTTGGGGACTTTCAAGTAAAAAAGGTGCTCCATTAACTTACCCACCTACCCTGCTGCAGAAAAAAACACTTTGATAGCGTCTTACCCTTAGGCCAAGATATAACCTATAGGTCAATCACAGTGCAAGGATCTACATTTTATGGCAACATGCCAATAAAATGAGAAATGTTCTAGACATCATGCAGATCAATGTTCTGCATGTCACTGGTCATTACAAGTGTACAAACATGATTATTTAGTATTTTCTACTTATCATTTTTCAGAGTTATTGGGAGGGCAGCCAACAGCTAAAATTTACGTAAATTAATTCAATCATTCACTCAAAAAACAAGCATTGGGCCTTTATTGTGCATGACACAGAGTTAATGAAACTCCAGTTTCAGGGCTTCTCACTTACACAGGCTCTCTCCAAAGTCATATACCTAATTATATAGCCCTAATTTTGTGTTCATTTTCCCTAAAGTAGATCTCCAAATTGTATAATCTTCAAACTCTATGAAATCTTGATCAGCCTCTCATACCAGCACTGGAGAAAATGCACAAGAATCCGATAGTCATCAGCCTGACATCAGGGCAGCTCTGACTGAAGCAGGATGTGAGTGAAACCCAAACCCAGGCCACCTGGGTTCTCAGAGCACCCCGGGAATCAGATTTCCCACAGCAATGTTCCTTCTCTACCTCACCCTTATTGTATTTCAATGGTCCAAACGTGACTCTGAGGATTTATGTGATCTGTAATCCCAAGGACATAGGCAGGCTCAGGATGTCATTTATTGTGAACTCCAAATCTTGAATGAGCATGTGAGTAGCTAGTGCTGCTGCTGTGACTTTTGACCAGCCAATGATGGAAGAAACTGGCTTTTCCAATGTGGATCGGTACACGTTGATATCACTCTGAATTTAAGCTGCAGGGTCATGGAGAAGAACCAGACAAAAACTTGCTTATTCTGTTGCTAATTCTTCCCAATGCTTCCTGTACATCCTCAGTCCGAGGTAGTGCAGACATGCTCTTCCACTTAATTGCTTCCTACTGGAAATGAATCAGATGACCAGCAAAAGTGTGTTTTTGTATCAAAAAATCAAAGCCTTGACCTTCTTCTGTATCTTCAGAGGTGGGCACGATTAGACTACTCTGATTTATCTATGCATAGTGATGAAAATGTCTGGAATTATGGGCTGTAGAATTTTAGATCTAGAAGCACAGACCGTATCTGAAATTAGGCCATGTGTGAATTTTTAGAGTCAAACTGGATTTCAATGACTGTTGGCTTATTTCTACAATTGAGGTAGGATGTCCATCACTCATCAAGGGAAATGCAGGTATAAATTTCTCAAGGAGCTCTGATTTGATCTGATGAGAAAAGCATAAATTGTATCTTTGTCTAGAAAGTCCCCTGGAAATGTGGTCAAATTCACTGTGCAGATTTCAGCTTCGTTACCACGAGTGGAGACCCCCAGCCATTGTCTGAATTAATCCAGAGAGCATATTGCAGGGGCTACATTTGTACTTTCTCACCTTGCCTTTTATCAGGAATGTCTATTCTCTAATTTTTTTCTCTCATCTCAACAAAGCACCACTTAGTAAATAAAACATCTTTCTAAATAAAACACCTTTATTAATAAACTATAATTTATTTTCTCTTCCTCTGTGTTCTCAACTCTCCCTTTAAAGGTGAAGGTCAGACTACTTTGTTCATTTAGTTTAGGGAAGATTTGGCACTTCTGGGACTACTTATCTCTAAAACTAGTACCTGGTCACACTGCTCTTTTATCTGACTGTAAAACTGTCACCTGGATGCTACCTGAGTGGTAACAAACAGACAGGTCACAACTGTCTCCTTTCAGGGCACAGAACAAGGACCACTCTTGGTTAACTTTGTTCCTCTGCTATACCAGTGCCCGACCCTGTTCATTCACACCCCACCATCAACTGCACCAAAAGCCCCATTCTTGAAGTAGCGCTTATAAGATAAAGGTGAAAGGCTGAAGAGAGAAAACTAGATAATAACTGTGTCCGATTTGCCTCCTCTTGCATTTGCCCATGAATAAGCAACAAACACTTTCACCTTGCAAACATAAAAGCCAACATTAACTCTTGCAATAGCTTTCCACTATTGTTGGAATAGAGTTATTTTACTTGAAAGAAGAATTTAAATAACGCATTTGGAGATTCACGATTTACTCTAGTGAGAAGTGCTTGAATTTTGGCAGGGAAAAAACAGTCGCTCTATTGCTTATATATTAAAGACTAAAGAAAATGTTTAGAGAAGTTTATACACCTTCAACAAGCATTCCCAGGGCTTGTCATTTATCACTGTACCATGCTTATAGCTCATTCTCCAGACTGTTAGATTAGTTCTAAACTTCTGATATACCCATCACACAAATACATCTTATAAGCAACGCTGGACACCAAAGCAACATAAGCAAAAATCTAGTGGGCTGCTCTCAGTTTCTAAACGGATGCAAATGAACTGGGCAGGAAAGGATATTTCAAGTATTTGACATTTACTAAGTCAGTCCAAAAAAAAAGTTTGCCTCTATTTGGTTTCTAAAGTCACATATTGGTGGGCTTCTTTGCACCCAGTATGTTGTTGTCATTCAGGTATGTAATTACACACACACACACACACACACACACACACACACACACATCCCAAATCAAGAAAGTGCATCCCTTTGGAGATTTCCTCCATGTGAAAGCAGAGCAAGGATGTGCTCAGTCTGTGGGAAAGAGCCCAATGACCTGCTTTTGTTGGCTTTCCAGGGTTGCTGGGGTCTCGCTCTCTTTCCCCCCAGAATTCTGGCTGTCTGCACTGGTTATAAGTGTGAGGAGAGGAAATTGGGGAAATAGCACTTTCTGTAAAATGACCACAACTGTTGGTGGGAGGAAGGAGTGGAAAGAGGGAGGGAGGACTTTTTAGAAATGTGTTTTCCTTAAGCGACCAGAATCCCAAAATTCAACTAAATCTACTTCTCTAAAACCCTCAAACTACTTATGCATTTATTTAATTCAGTGAGGAGCTGTCTGCTCCGTTATTTGATTAGCATTTCTGAGATATGACTACCAGCGATTTAGTTAAACTTTTCACTTTTCTGTCTTTTGTGAAGTCTGGCCGCATGACCTTTGGGTGGTTCCCTGGCTGGTCATTTATTAAATGTAACTAGGGAAGGAAGAAAACTGCTAAAAAATAATAATAATAACCACAAAAAGGTATGGAAAGAATAGCTCTCCGGGAAGCTGTATGTGAGGTAAGTGCTTACTTAATTATTCAACTGTAAGTCTCCCTGATACTATACTAAGTTTTTACAAAATGATGGTATTTTAAAATGTATTACAGTTTTATGTGACAGTTTTTTTATTTTTAGGACAATTTTAAATTGGAGAGAATTTATCACATAAGGCTACTGTTATGGATTGCCCTATATATATTTAAACATTTATGAGAGGACAAAACAGGGTAAAATCTGGGATAGCAGTTGATTGTGTAAGAGTGTGAATACATGTGTGTGATCTTGAGGTCTCAAAAAAAAGAACTTTAAGAAACTCTCATAATTTTTTTCAAAATACTTCTTATAGGCTAAAGGAAAAAAGACTAAGATATGTTCAGATTAAAAACAAAATCAATCAACCTAAACATTCGAGTTACTGCTACCAATTTTGGTCTCTAGTTTTCCAAAGTTAAATCTTATATTGGTTTTAAGTTTTCTAACCTCTAACTTAAAGAAATTGTAAAATCAGGAAATGTCTACTGAGCAACAAATTCTTATTTCCTTCAGGCGACTAAATGCGGAAGTGCAGAGAGGAGACAAAAGTAGGCTTTACAGGAGCAATGTGGAAATTTCACCCAGTCTAACATTTATTACCTGAGGATAGTCTAAGCTCAAATGAAATTATACACAGATTATAAAAATTATTAGCCACAGGTTGTGAACAAAGTTCATAATGTTTCCAAAGTCAGAATTGTTTACATTCCTTATACCTACCACAGGAAACTTACATAACTTTTCTCTTAAGGATAGGTAACAGATTTCAAAATATTCCAGTGAGGTTTCGTCTTACAGCAATCTAAACTGATTTCTCCACTGACAAAGGAAAATAACTGTTGAAGAATTAGCCAAAGAACTATATAATTGCTAAAAATCATTAACAAACTTGTTCTGACAGACACTAAGATAGAAAAACACTTACAAAGAGAAGTCGGAGTAATTCTCCTGCGATCTAGAGCCCTTACACCCACAGCAAACAACATCTGGATATTGTTTCACAGGCAAGAATAAAACACTTTTTTTTTGCCCCATCATTAAGTAAAAACCCGTTTTCCACATGCAAACAGCACTTGTAAATCTGCCCCCCAGATAAGCTTGAACGTCTTGAATAGTTTAAGTTTTAAAAGAATCACAACTTTTTCATTACCTTTAGAAGTAAACTTTTTCAAAAATCTCTCCAGCATGCTATATGCTCTAATGTTGACATAAGCACATACCTCTTACCTGCAAAATCCGATACGTGCAGACTCCTGGCTAGATGTGAAATTATAACAAGGCAAAGAAATGCTCAGTCGATGCAGGTTGCCTTGGGAAAGATAGGTGTTTAGGGTTTCTCAAAATGAAGAAAACTCTCTCGCTGCTCACTGTCAGTCAAAAACAAGTTGGTACAAGTTTGAGTAGGAATTACCTGAAGGAACTGAAGAGAGAAAGAAAGAGATTGGGAGAGATTAGGCAGAGGAGGGAGGGACAAGGAAGGAGGGAGGGAAGAAAGGAAAGAAAGTGAGAGACAGAGTGGGGGGGGGGAGAGAGAGAGAGAGAGAGAGAGACTGAGAAAAGAGACCATGATGTCAGCAGTGTGTCTTAAGGAAATCTACAGACCAGCACAGAATTTAGAGGACACCCAGTCCTGAGCTCTCCAAACACCTGTATAAAAGAAAACTGAGGCCCTTTTAAAGAATGCCAGTTAATTTTTGAATAAGCTTTGCCACTCTTATCAACGCCTTAAATTCCCTTTGCCTAAGTAAACTATAAATAAAGAACCAGATTATCTTTCTAACAAGCTAACAAGCTTTTCTTTATTCCATGCTCTCTCTCTCTCTTTCTCTTCCCTCATCCCTCTCAAAATGAATGTTAACAAAACTCCCTGCTTCCTGAGGGATTTAGGACAAACACACACAGACCATACCTGTATCAAATACACCTAAGCAAAGTGTCACAGAGAGAAACTCATGTTTTTAGCTCAGCCCTGTTATGGAGTTGATTTTTTTCTATCGCCTCTGTTTTCCCTGATGAGAAAATGTGAAGAAGTTGGACAGATATGGGTAAAATTCAGTTCTTGTGGATCATGGAAATTGGGCTTGGGGATACTTATTGAAGTCCGGGTTACTGCACTCTCGTAGAATCTGGCATTTTTATGAGAAATGGTCCTTGAAGCAGACTTCTAAGGGAAGATCTTTCAGTCTCTGGAAATGGAGGCAGAGAGCTTCTTTTGGGAATGCAGTCCTGTGTCTTTCCTAAGGCAAGTGATTCTTGCAGACTTCATGCCAGTCCAAGGCCCATATACTTTCCTGGCTTTCTCATGGCCAGAATGCATGGGGAACCTAGTCAATCCCAAGAGACTAAATGGATTTCCCACAGGTGCTTCCCTTAATGGGAGGCCCCAAAGGCAATTCCAAGGAAAACAATGACTCTGTCACAAAGGACATGATGACACACTCACATGTCCACCACACAGGCACCTCTGCAGAGTCAGGTCATTGCATCTGGTTTAATTGGAGGGGACAAGGTGAGGAGTGTCTTACTTTTGTCAGGAACAAATAATATTCCCTCTCCCTTGAGTTCTCGTGGCTTGAACTAAATGGAGGAAGGAGGGGGAATAAAGTGACATTTTTCTTGTGGAGGGGGAAGGATGAAGACTACCCTATTTTCTCCTCTCCCTCTCTTCTGACTCAAAGCCCAGGGCATAAATCATTACATTTCCGGTTCCCCGATGGGAACAGTGCACCTCAGCCTCCTTCCCTTTTGCCAGCTTTTTTCCCCTGGAAGCAGGATGCTCTTTTTCAACCTAGAAGTGTATACGGTGACCCTTGAGAGAAGACACTAGGCTCCCAAGGGCTCAGGGAGTGGAGGATGAAGAAACCATTTAAGGTTTTCACTTCTTAAAACTGTTGTAGTTTTCCTCCAGCAGTCTAGAATTAAACCTTCCATGAGGATATTTTTAAAGTTCCATGTAAAATGGACAAACACAAAGGTAAAGAAAAAAAGGAAGGATAACTCAGTATGAAAGGGTCTGACTATATCCCACCTGTACAGGTGAGAGGATTTGTACAGGCTGTGTTCCTGGACCTGCAATGGTCCCCTCTGGTCTTCATTCACCAGCCTGACTCCTTATCATAGTTTAGGTCTTAGCCCAAATCGTACCTCTCCAATGAGGCACTCACTAATACAACCCCAATCCAACTCTGTGCCTCAAGACTCCCTTTTGTCCTGTATGTCATTTGCCACTGCCAGAAGTTGTCCCAAATCTATCATTTTCTGCCTATGTTCCATTTCACCTGTCTTGTTCACCAAGCATCTTTCCAGCTATACCTGGCACATTTGTCAAGTGGTTTGATACAATACTATAAATGGAGGATGCAACTTGTTACAATTGAACTTTAATTATCTTCTTATTTTTAATGGGCATTTTCAGCCTCACCTTGACTTAATAAACTAACATTTGAAGCTTCTTTCTCAATTCATAAGACTCTAGCAGAAATGTTATTTATGTGATGCTCAAACCAAAATATAGGCACAGTTAGTTGTATTCTAAGGGTGAAGAAATGGAAGACAAAAAGGGTGAGTGATTTCTTCAAAATCACAGAGCTACAAAGGAGTGAACTGAACCTCTGAACAGTTCTTTTCATTCTCAGTGCATGCATTTTTCATTATTGTACATTTTTCTCAGATTCAGATATTGTGGGCATACATATGCATGTGTAGATTCTTTGGAGCATCAAGTAATACACTATAGGAATTACAGCCACAGTTTTAATACTTTGGGAAGTTTCTGTTCTTACAGGATCATGTGTCATAAAGCTGATATTCATTTAAACACAATCTTAAAGATGATAAAAGGAGAAAATAAAGTAGTATGAATACATTTAAAAAGTTAAATGCTAAGACAATATTCTTCATTTGGGGAATGCTTACCTGTTCTTGTTATTTTTCACTTGGTCAACAATTAAATCTTGAGGTTGCAGATCTGACAATTCCCAGAAGGAGAGGAGGCATTATAAACATATGATTGATGGGTTGAAAGATGATTGGGAAAATTCCACCACAATCATCTATGAGACCTCTGCCACAGGGGACAGACTTTGTTTTGCATGTTTTAGTAATTGAATGGTCTGTTTAGGTATTTCCGAAGTTAACTAAGGGAAAGAGGACAAACTTTTAATCCTGACAAAGAATATTTCTGTCAACCAATCTCCCTTTCATCTAGAGAGTAAAGTCTGGTTCATAATCTGGTTCTTGGGGGTAGGGTAAGGAATCTGTGCAAGATTATGTGAAATTATATAACTAATCATTGTGTAGCTGAAAATGGTTATTGCTATTGATCTTTTAGCCTAAAGTAAAAAACAAATATGAATGATTTCAGTAAACCAATCTTTATCTTTCTTTCTTTTCTTCTTTCTGTTCCTCCTTCCTTCCTCTCTCCCTCCCTCCCTTCTTTCCCTCTCTTTCTTTCTTTCTTTTTTCTTTCTTTCTTTCTTTCTTTCTTTCTTTCTTTCTTTCTTTCTTTCCCCTGTTAATTGAAAGCAAGACTCTTAATGTGTCAAATTTGAATAAAATATACATCTAAAGTCTGTATTTTTATCCAAAGTTCTGAAAAGATACCTGAATACTGGGCAGAAAAGTTCATAAGAACCAACTTTTTTTAACAGAGCCATTTCCCAAGAATAATTTCCAAAAGAGAAAAAAAAAATGCTGTAGTGCTTCCAATTCTCATCTTGGCTGGAATCAAGACATAAAAAACCTTGAAGTGTGATGAGAGGGAAAAAAATATATTTTTACCTTTGAATAAATGATATTTAAGTTGGGTTAGATATGGAGCTATTTATGAAGGGTTATGTCAGTCCTTAAGATTTCATCACAACCCCCTATGACTCTACCAACTTAAAGAACCTTCCACAGGTTAGGCATGATGTGGTTTCCTCCAGTTTGCTCCAACCATTCCTATCCTAGAGGCGTTTAAAATGATTTCTTGAAGTGTGGGTGAGCTATGGAGAATAAAATGTGTCTATTTCAATCTTTTCAAGACTCTGCAGACTGGAGACAAGGACCTGCTTGCCTTTGACCTTACTAGAAAAAAAGGTTGCTTTAGGAAGCCATAAAATTAAAAACTTGTCTTTTGGTAGATTCTCTAGAAGTTGACACTGAGACAAGGATACATTTCCAATCTATTAAGGAAGTTCTCCTGGAAGAAAGTTTAAGGGGTCTGGGGGAAGCAACTCAGGGTAGGGAAGAAGCCAGGGTACAATTTTAGCACAAGGCCAAGTCCCAATCCCTGCCTGATCCTGAAAGGAGTTCTGGAGTGAGAATGACATCCTAGGTGAGAAAACGGGGCTTTCAGGATCCTGCCCATCAGCCTTTGGCTGAGAGTAGAAGGGGTGATGAGGGCATATAATCTGCTAGGGTGCTAGCTTCCTGCACCTGCAACAGAAGTGGCTCCCATGACCCAACGGCAACTTATGAAGGTAGTTGTAGGGGCTGGAGGCCACTAGGATTAATACACACATGGAAGTATAAAAATGGGCACCCAGAAGCAGTGGAAGGAATTCCAGGGGTTCGTGGTAGATAACCAACACTGTCAGCTGCAATCACTAATCCTGTGAATGCTGGAATGATTGCCATTCCATAGTACAGGTGCTGGAACGACCCCTTATTCTGTCAGTTTCCCAACCAAAATAAAATCGTGAATCTCAGCACGAAAATTTGAAATTCAACTTGAGACACACATGATTTTATTTTGTACACAATCTTTTACTTAAAGTACCAGAAGGATACTAGCAGGGTTTTTTCTTTTCTTTTTTTAATCTACACAACACTTTGTTATTGATATCATGTCAATTTAATTTGATTAGTAACTAAATCAGGTCCTTTTTCTTTGTCTTCTCTTTGCTGGTTTCCAAAGACTCCCCAGTCCCTGAACTGGAATAAATTACAATTCAGCAGAAAGATGGATACATGGCTAACCATTAATATAGTGTAGATAGTGTAATAAGTGCTATATGACCACGATATTCTAGAAGCCCACAGGAAGAGCAATTAACTCCAGCTGGGAGTTTGAAAGCAGAAACCTAAAAGAGGAAACTGAGTTCAATTTACAAACTTTCCAGAGGTAGAGACAAAGATGAGTTGTAGACATTCTAGGAAAAAGGAACAGAGCAAATAAATTAAGGATTATTTAAATAAAGATTAAAAGAACCAAGTGATCCAACCTCTGGGACAGTTTAACAATGTAGCTCTAACCTTAGTCTCACAGAGTTGAGACAGCAAGGATCACAAGAAAAATGGCTTTGCCTATAGAATTGCTTGTCTCCCTCATCCTTTGGCATTCCCATGGGAGGAGCAAATCAGTCCAAGAGCAACTTCCAGCTGGGGGCTTCCTGTTCCCACCACCATTCCCAACACAAAAAATTCCGCCTCAGAATTACGATGAGGTTATTGTAAGTCTTGCTCACATTCTCCTTGATTGGGATGGCACAAAACTTATCCAACAATGTAAGTGTTACTTAATAAAAGTGTTACCTCCAAGTTGTTCCTCTGTAGGGTGACCAACCATTATAGTTTTCCCCTGACTGCCATGGTTTTAACACTGAAAGCCCTTCATCCTAGGAAATCCCTTAGTCCCAGACCAGTTCTCCTGTGCATCCTCAGCTCTTTTGCAGTCATTCATTAAATGTTAAAACATTAATTTGAAAATGGAAGTGTTAATGCAGGCCACATATCCTAATTTGTTAGCAGTAAACAAACAACTGCTAGGGCATCTATAAAATCTAATTTTGTCAGATGAAGAAGTGTATATTTAAAAAGTTAGGTGCTTGAAATACCCGCCTCTCTGTCTAGACGCATCCTTTAAACTTCTACTGAAGTTAGTTGGTGATTCTGGACAGTACAGCTTCGGAGTTGAGAAACAGTGAAGTACCCGCTGATGTGAACCCAATGGTCATTGATTTCCTTTTGCCTTGTTAGACTTTATTGCTTTATTGTTGCTGGTACAAAAGTACACCACAAGTTAAACACATATCATTTGTTCCTGGTTCACTTTAGACACGCTTTTACTAAGTAAACTGTTTCAAGACAATTCCCATCAAAGAAGTGTATACAACAATGACTGTTTATCACTGCTGACAGCAGGGACTGGCAAATAGAAAAGAAATGTCTTCAGGGTAGAGTTACCATCTCCAGCCCACTGCAACCACTTTCCTTTGAAAGTCTCACTGGATCATTAATCTGGCAAAGTGTGGTACGCCAGCTTGCACTAACTCACCTCTTCTATTGCTGTCCTATTGTTGGTCAACTCTGAAGTAGCCTCTTAGGCCAAACAATGACCTTGTCTATGGTGTGGACCCTATCTTCACCAGACAGCCAGACACAGCAGCTCACACACAGCAGATTGACTCGGAGTCCAGCATTCCAAGAGCCATGTTACAATATGTAAAAAGTAGCCAGAGGCAGTGGCTCACTTCCCTAATCCTAGCACTTTGAGAGGCCGAGGTGCAAGAATCACTTGAAGTCAAGATTTGAGACCAGTCTGGTCAACATAATGAGACCCTAGCTTTATGAAAAATAAAATAAATAAAGTAAAATAGACTATTACAGAAAATGTGAGTATCACCTTGAATAATTTCAAAGATCAACTGGGGAAAACAAAAGTAGTGACTCATTTTCCCCCATTTTCATAGTTTAGCAATCAGTGCTTGGTTGGTAATAAACTGCTTCTTTTGGCTTTAAGATATCATCAAGTCAGTGGTGTACCTCTGTTTTGAGGCTGGCCACATGTTTGAGTCCACCTGCTGGATGCAGGCACTGTCCTTCCATTGAATTGTCCAAGGAACACTCCCTGTAGGTCTCTCCTGTTCTGACATTTCTTGCTATGATATTTTGATTCCTGAACATAGATTAAGCCTCTTTCCCACTTTCCCAAGTTCAGTCCCCAGCCTCTGGCAGAGCCCAGGGCATATGTTGTATACTTTCCTGCCTTTCATTTGGTTTCGCATTTAGTGATATTATGACGCTGGAACTCCCTCATTTGTAACCTTCTGAATCACTTCCCTATGAGCCCATATAGTTTCTACCTCTGAGAACCACACAGAAGAATGTCATTAAAATCATGATTCTGCATCAATACCCCCATCTCTAAATGGCGTAGATGCAGAAAAGGCTAGGAAAAGTCTCAGATCTCATCTCATCTTGGGTATTTATTATTAGCAGGAAACTGGGGAGTCAACTAGATTTTTTTTAACTTTGAGAGTTTTCCCATTGCAAAGTTGTATTTTTTTGCCAAATATTCTAGTTATTGTGGAAAAACTGAGCAACAAAAATTGTCTAAATTATGTAAAGTGAAATGTCCCAGCCAAGCTGTCATAAATTCTAAAAGAGTTCACACTGACGGAGTAGTAGGAGAATAGAGATAGGATGTCATGGACTCTTAAACTCTCAGCTACAAACTCCATCTAATCCTTATCTGTCCTGGCAGGGGTAGGTGCTAATTCAGCAAGCAAACATTGCCTTGAGAAGTCACAACAAATGTCTTAAACAAAAAAAGGACTCAAGGAAAAAGCTGTTCATGATCATCTTGTTCTGTCGTCACACTTGATCTTATTAATACACATGTAGATACCTTGGAGTCTCCAGCCAAATAAAGAGATGATAAAGAATGCCTGGTTGGGCATGGTGGCTCATGCTTGCAATACCAGCACTTTAGGAGGCCAAAGCAGAAGGATTACTTGAGACTAGGAGTTTGAGAGCAGGCTGGGCAATATAGTGAGACCTTGTCTCTATGAAAAGCAAAGAATTAGCTGAGAGTGATGGTGTGTGTCAATAGTCCTAGCTATTTGGGTCTACTGGGAGGCTGAGGTGGGAGGATCAATTGAGCCTAGGAGCTCAAGGCTGCAACAAGCCACGATCGTGTGCTTCACTCCAGTCTGGGTGCAGAGTGAGATCCCAACTCAAAAAAGTAAAATAAAAATAAAAAGAAGGCCTAGTAAAAGAGTATTGTTTTCCTTGTTGTTCTTCTCCTTGACTTAAGGATAAAAGCTAGAGAATTATGAGTGACCCAAGGTCAGGCTCCTGAAATCAAAGTCATAGAGACATTGATTTCCTTGTTGTTTGACTGCACCTATACAAACTAGAAATGGAACAACTGGGGTTTTTTTGTTTTGTTTTTGTTTTACTCCCCATTAAGAAATATTCCTGGGGTTGTTTCTCTTCGTGCATTTATTCTTGATCACGTGTTGGAGGATGTTTTCCGTCTGTCATTCATTCTACTCTACTGGCTTTGGTTTGCCATTGTGGACACCCTAATCCAGAGTGAGAGTTGAATTATGACCTGCTCTTTTTCAAACTTTCACTGGAAAACTACTAACCACTGAAGACTTGCCTCCATTTACTTCCCTTCTGGAATCTGTGTGTACTTAGTAGGCAGCAGTCCTTCCAAAGGTGCAGCCTTACTGTTTATCAATCAGTAAATAATTCGTATCACTTACTGAAGCACGCACACCAGAAAGAGTTCTTGCATTATCAGATTAGACACTTATTGTGATCTCTTGGATAAATATCATTATGTTTTGTTTTCCAGATTGCTTAATGGTATATCTTATCTTGCTAGTCAACTCTCATTTTACAGTGTGGAAACCAACAGCAAATGGAACCTAAAGTGTAATCCTTGCCTCAGGACACTGAATAGTTTCAGTATTTCCTTCTGGCAAGGAATGTAGTACAATGAAGGGCAAGGGAGAAATATAGGATTAGTCTCAGCTGTAGATTCCAATTCTAGAGCTGCTACTCACTAATTCTGTGACCTGAGACAAGCTAATTGACTTCTCTCGGATGGTTTTTGCACTAGTGAACAGAGGAAACACATTTATCTCCCATGGTTCTTACATAGTTTGGAGGAGGGAGGGCATGGGAATTGTCCCATGCCACATGTTCCATCGGAAGACATCAGGGAGTGGCACTCTATAATGGAGGGTGAGGATGGCCAACGCCAAAATATTCCTTCCTGTTAGTTGTGCTCGGTCACTGTGACAGGGGGCTCACTTTGTTTTGCCTAAAAGCACATCCAGGAATGGTCATGCACAAAGCCCCATTCTAATATCTGAGTTCTCATTTCTTCCCCAGTGTTTGAATTGTGGGAAATAGAGGTGTGCACTCCCATTCATTCAAGATGTTTTCACCAGTTCTTATGAAGACACCCTGAACTGCCTTAAAATATCCTAATTAATTTTCATTCCCTGGAAGTGTTACTGCTTATTCCGGGGAGGACAGCAGCATAGATGCTATGGTTTTCTGAGTCTTATTCTATTTCTTTTATTGTCAAACCACTTGAGCAGTCAAATAGTTTAGATTACTTGAATAAATAAAATGTAGTTAGCTTGTTCCTAAGAAACTGAGTTTTATCGTGCCAATTTTCCTGAAGTGCCTTGCCTCACATTGTAGTGATAAGCTAGAAGGCTTATGCCACTTAGTTAAGCATTGTTTCTTGACTTTTATTGGACATGGGTATTCCCAGCAATCAAGCTGAGAATCTATTTCCTATCTTGGTTATACAACATGACATAATATTTGACGCTGCTCAGATACCCCTTCTGTTCTTCATTTGTTGATGAAGTGCTTACACCACCCAACACTGAAACAAGCACCAGATAAAACTAAAGTGCTCATGTGTGAAGGTGCAAAGATAAGGAGGAGGCATATGTATGCTGTTTGCTGTTCCTTATGATGTGATATGCTCTAGCAATCAAAATTTGGTGAAAACTTTTATGTGAATTGTAGAAACTCACTTGGGCAAGGTAAATATAGATCAAATTTGGAAGCAATGACACTTATCAGTTCACTGAGTCCTAGAGATGGAATTTTAGTTAACACGGAAGCCTACGTCAGCAAGGCACTTTCTAGTGTTTGTTCGGTGTTGGATTTCTTCCTCAGATTGCAGTGAGTGGGGTGGGGTGAAATGGAGAGGGGCAGGTGATGGGAGGCTTCTTTCCATAGCTGCACATACAGCACCATGTGCATGTTTATGGAGAACATGGGAGAATATGGAACCTGGGCACAAGATGAAATGAATATGACCACACTAATGCAGACTTCCTACCATAAGGCTAATTTTGCACATAGGCATGATGAACATAGGGGCATTCAGAATAACAGAGAATTCTGATAACTCCAGGGCTTTGGTCAATGTATTTATTCATCCATTCCTACCTATACATTCATCCATCCAGCCATCTTCCATGTTTTGGTTTTATTATGGGATTTTGCTCTCTCTTAAAATACAAGTTCAGTAGTTCAGTATAACTTCCAACTTTTAATGTCTACTGTCACAAGGGCTAAATTCAAGTGTGACTTTGAAATATGCCTTTATTCTGCTGTAGACAGCAAATCCCTGATGTTAAATTAGCAGAGTGAGACTGGTATTACCAGTCTGATAGATAAGCAGGTAAATACAGGTCCCCTACTCTCTCTGTCTCTCTCTCTCTCTCTGTCTCTCTCTCTGTCTCTGACACACACACACACACACACCCTACTGACCAGGTAGTTAATATTGTGGTAATTATGTAGAGTAGGCCATTGCCTTGCAAGACTCTGGTGTGGCCATGTGCTCTTTGAGCTATGGCTTTCACCATTCTTCTTGGCTTTGGCCCTCTCCCCCAACTTGGGGAGGTGAATCTTCTCTCTCTCTTCTCCTTCTCTCTCTAATTTACTTTTAAATAAACTTTTCTTTCTTTGAAAAAAAAGTAGAGCAACATAAAACATAATCTACTACCTAAAGATTATGTTGAAATTCTGCTTGCCTTGTAATATATTTCCTTTTAAGTTTTATTAAAATCAAGCATTGCAAAGATTCATACTTTGTCTATATGCTTAATAATAATTTTAACTAACACCCATATCTTGAAACTTCCTAGCAGATAGTAGGAAATATGAAATTATTTGCACCCCTCACATGAGTTGCAATGAACCCAAATGAAATCAAAAGCAGCCGCAGAAATTTTTGGTCTGCATTCTGCATAAAGATTCCTCCAAAAGTTTGTCTTCATAGTATGCCAGCAGTAACCAATACTCCTGTATCTGATTGAAGTTGGCAATACAAACACACTCTAGTGAGCTTATTGCTTTACGAAAACTCAAGACTTTATTAGTGTGCTTGATTTTCTTATTCTTCAGTCATTATCCCAAATAACAAAGAAACCAGACCCTGGCCCAGATACACAATTCATTTAGCCCTAGTGATAATAACTGACATTTGTTAAGGTTTACAATGGGTCAGAAATTTGATTTAAGTGCTTCATGTCTACCACCTCATTTTATTATTAATTAAAATTCAAGTTCAGTATATATTAATTATTAATTTATTCTAGTAGTACTCATATACTGACTATCATATTAACAAATCAGTCTGTGAGATAGATGTTATTCTTTTTACTTTGTAAATGATAAGACTAAGTCTTAAATTAAGTCACTTGCCCAAGGCTAAACAGTGATCTGAGGAGCATAGATTCAGCTCTTGACCTGACCTCGAAGTCCACAATGCTGAATCTGTATTATACAGCCACACATGAATTCATAGTCCACATGGGTCACCTCAGGGTTAACTGGGCGGCAGGAAAGACTCACACCATGAAGAAGGCTGAAATGGTCACAGATGCACACATGCATCAGACAGAGTCCCTTTAAATTTCCAGCTGTAAACACCTTTCATCTTTTTTATTTCTTTTAAAACAAAAGCAGAATTACTTGTATTAGTTGATCTCATAGTCTGGTTTGAGATACAGCCTTAAGAGAAGATTCCCAGGTGAAGAGATTCCCTTAATTGTGTCCAATTCTCTTAGCTGACCCTTTGATCTGCTCCCAGCCCACAATCTGGTTACTTTATTATGTCTTATTAAGAAGAAAAGAGATTAGCCTTGGTCCAGAGTACCTATTAGAAGACACTGGGGGGGCAGCTGGTAACCTTTATTTCCAGTAGCATTTTTAGCAGCATGATATATTGAAGTAAAGCAGTGGCCCAACATTGACTGCACATTAGAATCACCCAGAAAGGATCACTCATGTGTTTAAATGACCAATAGATTCTGATTTGGTTGGTCTGGAGTGGGTCCTGGACAACGATATTGTTTTTAAGATCCTGAGATTATTGAAATGAAGCCAGTGTTGAGAATCAGGGAGGGTAGACACACAGCAAAGACTTTGAAAATAGAACCAGGATAAGGTAAACTCGGCTTTAGAATCCAGGTCTTCAGCCCGTCTCCTCTTTTCTCTGAGCCTTTCTCTCTGACTTCCTCCTGTTTTCAGATCATGTGATGATGGTGCCTTCTGTGGTCATGGAGGTGGCTGTGCCTTTTCCTGCACATAATGAGTGAGTCACCAACCCTGTAAAAAGCATCTTAGACCAGCAATGCTTGTGTGGTTATCTGCCTCAGGATATGTCCTCTTCCCTTAGCTGACTCTTTGATCTGCTCCCAGCCCACAATCTGATTACTTAGTAAGAAGAAAGGAAATTATCATTGGTCCAGAGTACTAATGACTGGTTGTCATTAGTTCTGCAAATAATATCTTAAAAGTTACAACAAGACTAGCTGCACCTGTCTCATCAGCTGCCAGTGCTTCTGCCCTCAGGGCTTGGGAGAAGATAACGTTTACCAGGGTTCAAAGGAAGATGTCCCCCCACCTTGCCTGAGTTGTTTTGAACTCTGGGGTGCACAGGGACTAGGATGGAACTAGAGATAATGATCTTTTTGGAATAGTTAAGACTTTCTCAGTTCTGTGTAGAGAGAACAGTTGGAGACTAAAGTGTCTCTTCCTGCTAGGGACGTCAATAGCTCTAGAGATAATCTCTGACCAACTCCAGATCAGATAAAGGCACTGTCTGGATGAAATGGAAGGCACACCTATGCATATGATAGTTTGGTAATAGCTAGATGAGGACAGACAATAGGTCTATATTCAGATCTTAAGATCCAGTGTAGGTTGAATTTTTGTACCAAGTCTGGGATGTGGGCTCATCTATGCCTCCCTAGTATTTATAGAGACTCAACTAAGTAACCAAAGTCCACCCCTTTGTCCTAATTTGTATACAAGGATTACTTGCTATTAGACCTGGGAAGAATAAAGGAGGTGCAATCTGGTTTATGTTACACATTGATTCCTCCTCAAAATGCATCTAATCTGGTACAATTTTTTCTTTCCTTCTTCTAGACCCTAGTAGTTGAGAAACCAGCTTAACCACAGAAAGCTTATCAAGCAAGCATTATCAGCTTTGTCTCAGGTTTAGTTTGTATAAACAACATGGTCACAAAGATGGAATATATGTATTTTTTTAAAAAGCAGAGAAAAAAAAAGAAAAGGTTGTGCCTCAGTTACATTTCTTAAAGGTAAAAAAGCTTTATATAATCTAAAAATGAAGTAAATAAAGACCCAAGCTTTAGAGTCATTTTGCAAGTCTTTATTCAAGTAACAACAAATGAAATTAAAATGATCTTACTCAGGAACACAGTGCAACCAGTTTACTTTTAGAAAATGGTTATTTTATGACAATAACTGTCTAATAATACAGGGGGTCTGGCAAACTATAGCCCTCTGGTCAAATGTATCCTGCCAGCTTTGTTGTTGTTGTTAATAAAGTTTATTTCAACACAACCATGCCCATTTGTTCACATAGTTTTTATGGCTGTTTTCACACTAAAACAACAGAGTTGTAAGAGGGGGACCCCAAAATAACAGAGTTATTTTTTGGAGGATGGTCCCCTTGCAGTACAGACTTCCCCTGCCAAGTAAGTGTTCTAGGAACCCATTGGCATTAGTGTACCAACTAGCATTATTGTGAAAGGTTGCGTTGTCTCAGTGAATTTTTTTTTTGAGATTATTTCAACGCATTCACCCATTTTATGAATGGTTTAAATGTACCTGCCCACACTGTGCTGAGTGTTTTAGATTTTGACCAAAAACAGCATGACCCCTGTGCCCCATCCTCCACATTCACCCGATCTTGCCCTGACAACTTTTTTTTTGCTTCCCCAGATGAAAAAAAGTCCTCAAAGGAAAATGTTTTGCTGATGTAGAAGAGGTGAAACAAAAAGTGGTAGAAGCACTAAAAGGCACCAAAACTGACAAGTTCAAAAACTGTTTTGAGCAGTGGAAAAAGCATCTCAAGGGTGTATTGGATCAAATAAAGAGGACTTTATTTTATTTTAACTTTTAATTTTTTATTTTAAATATGTGGGGTACAATTCAGGGTTAGGTATACAAATGTTCATTATATAGTCACCCTTGCTGATGAGGTGTGACACCCTTTCCCCAGGCAGATTCCCACTACTGCCAATCCTGCCTCCCTGCACCCCCCGCCTGCACCCCCCACAGTTTCCTGCTACTGCGGGTGACTGAAGTTTAAACATGTAAGAATAAATACACAATTTCTCATAAATAAATCAGTTTTTTTGGTGTTCCCCCATATAGTGGTAACAAAGAAATATTATCACAAAGCTGAAATTATTTACCATCTGATATTTTTCAGAAAAATGTTCTCCAACTCTTGATCTAGTGATCAAGCAGTGTAGAATATACTGTTTGAAATAGTCTTCTAGAAGAAAAGAAGTTATTTTCAACAAGTAGTTATTGAGGACCCACTAAGTGCAAGATTGATCTTGTGAAGTTCAGGAAAGAAAAAGATGCATCTTTTATAATCCTGTCCTTAAGAAAACTGTAGTCTAGTAGAAAAGGTCAGAAAAAAAGATAAACAATTTTAAAACATTAAGACTTGAAAAACTATACAAAACCCTAACTTTCTAAAAATGTAGCACAAATTTCAATAATTGTACTGATAAGGGAATTAAAAGCAAGAGAAATTCAACAACTGGGCTGACCTCATATAGCCAAGTAGAGAGGCAGCGACTTCAGTCTCTACAATTTATTTCTTGTTGGTGTACACTGCAGCATTTGACTTAACAATTTTGCTTATTCAACATTTACCAAGTTTTAACTTAGCATTTACTGTGGGCCAGGGGCTCTTTCGTAGGCAATGTAAATAGGCAAATAGTAAAAAGAACAGACATCTTACCCAGTTAAATTTCCTCTTTCCCTTGAACTTGTAAATGTGTAGTTTGTCTGATAAGGATGAGTGCTGGAGGAACACAGGGCAGATGAGGGTGATGGGAGGAAGGGAAAGGATCCCTGATAAGGCTGCTGTTAGACGGGGCCCCACAGGGATGGAGGAGCCAGCCAAGCAGCAAGAGCTTTAGTGGGGAAGGCCTTGAGAAGAGAGGTGCTGGACGCATGTCAGGAGAGCAAGGTCTTGAGGGGAGAGATTTGTGGGGTTTTGTAGCTACATGGGGGAAATTTAAATGGTTCAAGTGTTGGATGAAACCCTCTCTTTAAACACCTGAGTATCTGTTTGGTTTGGTCTTGAAGGATGTATGTGCATGTGTGTTACAAGGCTTGTGTGTGTGTCAGGGGGGCAGTTTTCACATGCAGTCCTATGTGAAATCCTGATTCTCAGGAAACCTCAGCTCACTGTTGGCATGGCAGACACCAGCATCGGAGAATAGCAATGGGAACAGCGCATTTAGGATCCACTTCAAGTTGATCTGAGAAGCACATAGCTACTGTATTGCTGGTTCCCTGATTACATTTTTTATTTGGGTAAATGACCAAGAGAGAGTAAAAGAAACCTCACCATTCAAGTCTCGCTTGCACAAGACAAAATGACCGGTGAACACCTCATGGGTCAGAGGGGACTAGAGCCCAGAAGGGCGGTCATGGTCTCTAGGATCATTGGCCTGTTAAGGATAACCCTCTCCAGACAAAGGAAAGCAATGAATAGCACACCAGCTCTGGGTCCACCTGGATAAAGGGATATAAGAAAACAAGTCATTCATTCTTGAACAATTTAGACTAAAAAGTAGAATAACTCATGGATGGTGGAAATCCCACATTGCTTCAATGGTATGTTTTGCCCACCTCAACATTCACCCTGTCACACAGATTTGTTGGTAGCCGAGGACCTAGATCTGGGAGAGCAAGTTCATTTGCACAAGATGAAAATTCCACTGTGCTGTCCCAGACCTCTGCCATTCACCAGCAGACTGGGAGGTGTCCAGCAGGCCACATCACAGAGGCTGCAGGCTCACTCTGTCCACTTGTATTTTCAACTCCAATATATCTAACCTTCTCTGAGACATCTAAAAAAAAAAACAACTCACTGCCTAGGAAGGTGACCTGCACACTTTGCACTTGGGGAAACTGCAAACCTGAAAATTCTCAGCAAGAAAAACATGTCTTACCAAAGCGCAAACCAGACACTTGGCACCCATTCTCTGTGACGCAGGGCTCCCCGACTGGCAGGAAAACCACAGTAAAGAACTGATTATGCTGCTGGAACACATTCCATGGGCTGTCCAAGGCTATTTTTATTTTACAATAAGGTACAATATGTTCCATGATGTTCTCTATCCTGGGTATTTTTTTTTATTGTATCTGCATACTCATTAATCTCAGTAAATCACAGAGAATCTGTCAATAATTTGAACATATTAACCAGATTCAGGTGTGTTTGCTAAATGCAACAGCAATAATAACATGCACACAAAATTTTTTTATAAGCAGAACATCAATGGCTGGTACCACCTGTTGATTACAGAAGCACTTTGGGGGAGATGGACATTTCAAGAAATTGGACCTCAGAAAAACTGAGTTTTACAGACCAAATGCCAAAGTAAGATGTTCACCAGCAAAAGAAACCATATTTTTTATTCTTTTTTTTTTTTTTAAAAAGACGTCAATTTTGAAAGCAATGTTTGGTCAAGTGTTATTTGGTCAAAAATGTACTAAATCCACGTAATAGAGCATTCCAGGAACTTTACCCATAAGAAAATAAATGTTCCTGTCTTAACTTAGACTCCATAAAAATTAAAATTGTTTTGGAAGAAGGAATGACTTCCCTGTAACATAATGGATATTCAACAACTCAGATGCATTTTGAGAACAACTTTCCATCCACCTCTAAAAGGAAAACAGACAACCGGTGTAAAATTACTCCTGAAGCCCAGACCACGCATTAATACTGCAGCTCAAGAAAAACTTCCTTGCTAATGCTTAACTTGTTATCTTAGCCACTTTTGCTTTTTCAGGACGTCTAGCTACTTTTTAACCATTTCCAGTCAGGAAAACTTGGCAGAGTGCACTGAAATCCAGCCTTAGCCCTCTAAGGAAGATCTAAACTTGATGAACTTTGCAAATTCCTCCTTGTTTTTTGCAGATTTAGAAGAGAGTGTTAGTCAAGAGAGAGTTAGCCATCTGCAATGCCATGATGGAGGTCTATATTTCTTGATAGTCATTTTTAAAAAGTAGGCAAGTAGCAATCACTATAATAAAATGTGCTAGTACTTAGAGAAATAAAGGTGGAAGATGTTAGACAAGAGCAATACATATAAATAAAAAAATATATCAAACTATTCATAGAGATAGAATAGGGCATACACCCCAAAACTAAGAAACTTTTAAAGAGGCTGCAATAAGAATAATTCTCATAAATGCAAATTTACACCTCATAAGAAAACATAAATAAACCACAATTCATCTTCCAATTTTTAAACGTCAATTTTGCTGACAAGATCAGGAAACTTGAGCCAAACATCTGCATCAAATGATAAATTCGGGGCAAAAAAAAAAGTCCTTTTTCCACTGTAGGGCAGTCACAGCAAAGCAGACACAAGAAATGTTTTCTGCTTTCACTTAAAGCTGGGATGAGGATCCAAAGACTTCCCCACACTAAGAGAGGTAGCACTTGTAATTTTGCTTGCAACTCAAATTGTTCTTTTAAGATAAGATTGAAGGACCCAACTTTTCTCATATCTTTGGTTTGCTCACTGGTTTGCAAAGATTTTGTACATCTATACTATACCTTGTTCATTGTTTAACTTTTATTTTTATTTAGCTTTTATAGAGTACCAAAAATGTGGTTGAAGTTTAGTACCTTTTCTGTCTTTCCAGCTCCATTGGAATTTTTTTTGAAGCTCATCAAAAGAATAAAGGGAAAAAATAAAAATAAATCAGGACCTCAGAAGAGACTTTCAGAACTCATGTGTTCAGATTCTCTGCCAAGGGAGTCCTCTGGGCTGCCAGTGGGAGCTTCAGGGAGACAGTATGCCTTAGCTGAGTGTCTTAACAGGCTATTAAATTTTACGTATTTTCTGGTGTGGTGACTTTGTGACCTTGGGCTTGTCAGACAGCCACCTGATGGGAACTGAGCAACAGTTGCAAACATCAAAGTCGTAAAGTAAATGTCAAATCAAAGAGGTTCCTGGTTGACTCCTTAGAGGTTAAGTGTCAACATGCCTTTGGGAACATCTGGCTCACACAAATATTAAAAACAAAATAATTATTTCTGAATGCTTCTCCATCAGCTCCATGTAGATACATCTCTTCTTCTTCCTCTAACAGCAAGTCAGTAACCATCTTCAATGGCTCAGTAGAAAATGGCATTTCTGCAAGTTGACCTTCATCACATCTCAAACACTCATTGTTACATTTGCAAACCTATTAGCAGGACTTTAACTTACAGATTTTCCCAAGAAACTTGCTTCTTAACTGCTGCATCATTTTTAACTAGGGAGCAACATCTGAGTACAAAAATGCTTTGTGAGGGAAATAAAGTTAAAACAGAGAACTGAAAAGGAGGTACGTTTTTTCCTCCTATACTTTTGTTTTTCCACACCAAGTCCTGGACAATAGTTTATTGAGAGACACTTTATGTAATCATTCTAATTTTTCTCCCCTCTTTTTCTTCTACTAGGTAAAAAGTCTTTCTCTTATGAATAATCTTTCAAGAGTCATTTCTTCTAGGTTTAAAATGTGAGAATCTCCAGCCTGGAAGTAAGAATTAGGCTGTTTTTAAAAAATTGTGTGTTCATTTTGTCTTTGTAATTAACAAAAGAATGTTCTGTTGTGATTAAGCTTTAGGATACCTGTATTTAAAACTGAAAATATGCCCCAGGCTCTGTTCTTATCTCCTTTCTCATAGCTTTCCTGATGAGCCTCTGTGATTTGGAAAAGGCTACATTACTACTGCGCTAACAATCCTCCATTGTGACACTTAAAACTTGCTTTCCAGCTGTCAATGAGATGCTAGCAGAAGATTATTGAGACAGTATAATAGTCTGACTACTCTTCTGATGTCTGACTACATTCAAGCCAAAATACTCCCCCTTCCCTGCTTCTTCTACTGCAGGACGTTGATAAGACTCCTTTTGAAGTGATGGGAAGTTCAAACTTCACAAGTCCCTGCCCATGTGCAGGAGCCTTCACTTCAGCCCCCATCTCTACCCACAATAAATGTCAACTCAGTCTGTTTTCCCTGATCTCTCAAGTTATTTTTGGATGATCTTGGGAGGCTGCCCTGCTCTCCCTATAAAACCTTATTATGTGAGTGATAAACCTTCCCATACTTTCTTGGTGGATGCATGTGTGGTATCATCAGTCTCAACATCTGAACCAAATTTTGGATGAGGCATTCATCCTGCCTCTGGAAAATCTCTTTAAAAGAGTTTGCTGAATTGATCATGTCATGTTTGCCCATTGCTCCTTCCTGTCTTGCTGTTGGTGGTGGGCCAACCATCCCTCTTGTAACAGAGCAACAAACCTGTGCTAGGGGTCACTGAGTAGAAATAAGAAGAAACCTGGATTCCTGGTGACATTGTTAGTTACCCTCTACTCCTAGACTGCCTGCTTCTGTACCTCTTAAGTCATGCAAAACAAACTAAATATGTTCAGTATCTTGTAGCTGAAAATAGATCTACACATATATTATGACTGAATCATTTTATGGGTGGAAAGCAGTAAATTTTTTTCTGGGATGTGAACAGGTGAAAATCATAATACTTGTACCACACCTGGAATTTAGCCATTTTCAGTGGAGGGACCCTGTAGTTAACAGCAGTCACTGGACATTTTGGAGGCTAAATTCATTTTGGGTGAAATAAAGCTGCATGAACTCTCACAGAGAGCCTGTTTTTATAGCTGGAAAGTGGTCTGAAAATTAGTCTATGGTAGAATTTGGAGAGAGGTCCAGAATAAGCATCTTGCTTGGGAATCTGCCCGTATGTATCCATCTTATACTGTGAATGGGCTTAAGAAAACTTAAGTGTCAGGAAGCAGAAGATCTGTTTATTGAGCATCAGTTCTGTCACTGGCAAGATAGTAGGTATGCAGAGGGAAGAGAATATGAGTTTCATTTCCCTGCCCCTAGTGGAGGGTGTTAGTGAAGGAACACTACAAAAGGTTATTACAAACACAGGTACCTTCTAGTAGAATTAGAGTTTGTTTTTATTTATGCAATGCTTCATTATGTCTATATTTTTGTAAATGGACACAAGTGCCAGCTAATGCAAATGATGATGAAGAAAGTCATATGAGCCAGGTACAGAAAACTGAAAGTTAGACTCACTATCACTGCCCTCAGTAAGCTTATCCCATACGGACCTGGTAGGTAAGGCAGGAAAGGGAACAATCTGAGAGCAAAGTCTCCTGATGATGTTGTCCTTCCCTACAAGCACTGTGAAGAAACAATGCAGTGTTTATTTTTTGAATAAATGAAGGAATAAAAAGCCTACTGACAAAAGGAAATAACAATATAATTGTGAAATAAAAATATGAACACAGTCTGATCACTTATCTTTAGAAAAATGACATAGAAAAAATTTCTAACTGAAACTCATCAAAGATCCAAACATTTTTTTTTTTTTTTGAGTTGGAGTCTCACTCTGTCGCCCAGACTGGAGTGCTGTGGCCGCTCCCGGCCACCGCAGTCTCGACCTGCTGGGCTCCGGCGATCCTTCCGCCTTAGCCTTCCAAGTAGCTGGAACTACAGGCGCGCGCTACTACGCCCGGCTGATTTTTGATTTATTGTAGAGATGAGGTCTCGCCAAGTTGTCCAGGTGGGTCTCGAACCCACGGTCTCAGGCAATCCACTCACCTCAGCCTCCCAAAGTGCTGGGATTACAGGCTGAGCCACCGAGCCCGGCTGATCCAAACATTTTTATATTTCACTTACTTATTAGTAAAGGTTAACAAACAACTTCCAGTGTGCTTCACAGGCTAATAATTGTTGATGCCTTCAAGCAGTATTTTACAAGTAGCTTTAAACTTTATTTAAATATTCAATATGTTTGTATTTTTGATAGTCCACATTTCAAAGACAAAATGTTAAACATTCATACTATTGATAGAGTAAATATACAATAAAATAAACCAGAAGGACAAGTTCTCCTCACTAGGCTACCACTGTAACATTCCCTGAAGTAGCAATGAGGGCATCTGCTTCTTCTTTTCAAGGAGTAATAAGTAAGCTCAAATTCCAGGTCAACTTTTGGGACAAAAGAAAAAAGTTTAGTCAGGTCTTAAAGCAGTTTGTGGAAAGGTTTTCTGCCTCCCACCCCCCACCCCCTCAAAAGAAAGAAAGAAAGGAAAGAAGAAAGGAAGAAAGGGAGAAAGAGGGGGTGGGGGGTGGGAGGCAGAAAACCTTTCCACAAACTGCTTTAAGACCTGA
>CAUYQG010155003.1:0-16600 GCA_963574415.1 Tarsius wallacei
TGGATTGCCTGAGCCCGCGGGTTCGAGACCCGCCTGGGCAGGCGAAACCTCATCTCTACAATAAATCAAAAAAATTAGCTGGGCGTGGTAGCGCGCGCCTGTAATTCCGGCTACTCGGAAGGCTGAGGCGGAAGGATCGCCAGAGCCCAGCAGGTCGAGGCTGCGGTGGCCGGGAGCAGCCACTGCACTCCAGTCTGGGCGACGGAGTGAGACGCCAACTCAAAAAAAAAGAAAATCTTTCTCTTTCCTTCTGTGGCCTTTCCCTCCACCCGTCATGCTGGTTATTTGCTATTTATGTCACTCTCCCTTGGGCACAGGCCTATTTGCAGGACAACTACAAATTTCCATAGATGCCCGCACCCACCCTGTCCCTCCTGGTGCTTATATCTAGGCCTCCACAGGGGTGGAGGGCAATGATGGATGCCAAAGGACGTGGGGCACAGGCGGCTACAGGAAGGCATCAGGCACCACAGCTCCCAGGATGTGCTCCATAGGCCTGTCGACTTCACTTACAAAACACAAACTCAAAGATGGAACTGTGAAGAGTTTCCAAGATGGCAGTTACAAGGCACTGAATCCCAAGTGTGGACCCTTCTGAGCACAGGCCTGAGACGGGTCGGGTTATCTACCCAGGAGGCCAGCTGAGCAGACCCACCCCAAGACCACTCAGAAGACAGACATAGACATTTATGGAGTCTATTTGTGCGTTAGGGTTCAGCACTTTAAGAGCCTTGTCTCCTATTTCCACAAGCCCCCCAGAGAGGGCGGTCGATATGGTTACTCCTTTCTCCCAGAAGAGAAAACTGAGGCTCACAGAGGTGAAGTAAGACAAGCCCAAGTCTAACTTCCAGTGCTCTTTCTGGGCACTGGCGTCATCTCTTTGCACATTCAGCTCCCCTGTGACAGTCCAGCCGCAGCCATCAGCCAGGCTGAACGGTGGATGGAGAAGAAAGTGGCCTATTTCCAGAGATGGTTTGGGGCAATTTACGCTAAGAAAGTTGCAATAAATCCAAAACCCACTGAAGCAAGAATAAAAAGACACAAGGTGAAGAATAAGATGGGGGTGGCAAGTATTTTTGCCAGAAAATATAAGCTGAGATAAACGACCTCGATCTCAGCACAAACTTAGCTCCAAACTTCCTGGCAGCTGAGACAAGGATGGGGCTCGATAATTACACAACTCTCATCCTTTCATCAATGGGACCCTTTGTAAAAGAGACTGTTCTGCACAAGACTGTACCACCTGTGACTTCATCTGATGACACAGATGGCACGATGGGCTTTGAGACTTTGGGGTAATAGTTTTACAGCAAATGGGCAGATACACTGAACCCAGTCAGTTCATAAAATGATGCTTTGGATGAAAAATAAGGTCATCATGTGCAGGTGATTGTGGAGCTGAGAAAGAGTGACTGGTACAAAACTCAGTTTCAAACAGGTCAGGTGCTCACATACAGAGCCCTGTGGACTGGATGGCTTTCCAAAGGACCTGCTTGGGAGTCAAGGCCGGCCACCACCAGCCCAGGATGTGCTACTGCACACAGTACCTCCGCACATACAAAAAATCTATTTTAGGAAAGCAAACAGTTAAAGTAGCCAAAATAGTCTCTTTTTTAAAAAGGTAGTGTTTTTGTTTTCATTTAGAAATGGATGTTTCTAACAGAATGAGTTTCCATGTAAAATGTGCCTTTGGCAGGGAGATGTTCATTTGGTGGCCTTGGCAAATGCCAGCCTTGGAGAGACTTCAAGGGAAAACACAAACCCGCCAGATGGGATGACGGACCCAGAGATCCCACAGTCAGCATGGAGAAGAAGAGCAGCCACAGTGGGATGGGAGACCTTGGCACGAAGGGCTTGGGGTAGGCTGAGGAGAGCCCCCAGGAGGCAGGGGAGGGCATGTGGGCACCCTGATCCAGCCTCCTCGTGTGTACACAGGCGATCATGGAGAAGGGGAGGAGGGGGGAAGGAGGAGAGGGGAGCAAACATCCACAAGTAAGCGCCTGCACAGTGCTGAAACAGACCCTAGGAGGGATCACTTCCCTGCTCCACCCGGCTCAGCTCCCCCAAACACCCCTGCACGCTCACATGCTCCACATCACAGGTAGTGTTCTTGGTCCTTAGGAGAAGGTAGCATGTAATGGAAAGCTTCTCTGTGGGATGAGGAACTGGCAGCCCAGAGCCACCTGCAGTCTCCAGAAAGAAGGAGCTGTTACCCTCCAAGTCTTGGTAATCTTAGCTCAAAGAAAGACTTAGTGCTAGTGGGAAACTTGACTAATCAAAAAACGTGTCTATGGACTTTCCTGCTTCTCCTCAAATCTCACTGTTCCATGAATGCACACAGACATGGCAGAGAGGAAGGTGACACCCACTGGAACTGCAAAGGAACACTAAGGAGCAAAGGCTGGCCAGGTCTGCTTCAAGCCAAGCAAGGCTACACAAGGCTGGTCCTATGTTCAATGTCCCTTGGGGACTGCAACATCCATTAAGAAGACCCTGGGCACAGCTGCCTCTTCACAGGGCAGATCAGTCAGCTTCCTGCACCACACACTCAGAGCAGAGGAAAGGAGGTGAGAGACCCCCTAGGGTTGGGATGGCATTTCAGAAAGCTTAACATCAGGACAGTTGTTTTGGAGATGGCGGAGAAGAGAGAAGTCATGGGCCCTAGTCTTCTGAACCAGGAGCTGGCCAGAGAAAGCCAAGCCAACCACCTTCCAGGTCAGGCCAAAGAAGCCCTGACCAAAAGTCAAGTAGGAAATCCCAGAGCAAGTAACCCCTGAGGTTTCAGGTCATCCCAGGACTCCCTGTGGGAGTCAATGTGGGATCAGTACTAACCCACTACTTAACCCGTGGGAGGAAGTGCAGACTCAAATAGGTACCAATTTGAGTTTTATTTTTCAATCTGTTCAACTGATCCAAGAGACAGAAAGCCTCTACAAATGCTTTGAGGAATCTGTGTGTTCCCAAGACTCACACAAAATCTAACTGCAGACTTTCCCCTGGTGCTGGACCAGGCCCTCTGTAGGGAGCTCACTTTGGAAAGGCACTTGGTAAGTAGTTCCTTAGCTTCTGTGCACAGGACTGTTGGTAGCAGAAATCAATCATTAGCTCCAAAGTAATCTAAAGGACATAAAAGAGAACCTGGACTTTAGCAAATAAAGATCAATCATTTGTTGCTTTCCAAGGAGTAAACTGTCCACCTAATCTCATCTGGCCATCCTGTTCCAGTTCATTCACACAAGCAACTTGGGAGAACCCTATGTCATATGCAAGGACTTGTGGCTGGTGATGGGTGAACGAGATACAATCTCAGCCCTTGGAGGACTTGCAGACTAATACAAGAGGACCACAGCACATGGTCATCATGGTCAGACACATGGTTAAATAGCAATGAGCTTCAATCTCCCCTACTTCTAAGCCCAGGCTCTAACCTGCTCAGCAGGCTGTAGCCATATAGTCCCTATCCCACTCATAACTCAAAGGGGGACCCCACAGCTCCAGGCTTTCTGAGTGCTGGTCTCTGAGAGCCAAGATGATCTAGAGTTTCCCCTTCTGGGCCAATCCCAACTGTGTGGCAGTGGCTTCTCTGAGCACTGTGTTAAAGGGATTTTGAGCTGAACCTGCTAGACTCAATGACAACGAGAACCAAGACAAATAGGCCACGCCTACCACAGACACCTAAGATGTAGGTGAGGCCACATATTTTCATCCCTGAGCTATAGATATTTCTGCTCAACTTGCTTCATCCCTGCAGACTGACCCAAGTAAATGACCCAACTTCTTAATGACCCAACTTCTCAATATCACATTGACCCTCATAACTCCACAGCTCAGCCACCATCCCTTGTGTCCTACCCTGGATCTCAGAGTGCAATGTGAAGCCTGCCTGGCCCCAGGGCACAGCTTGTCTGAGATTGTTAGCAAAATAAATTTGGACCCGATTAGTTCACTCAAACCATCCACCACCAAGAAGCAGTCTAGAAGGCTTGGGCTGATTAATAATGGTTACTGAAGCTGAATGCAATTAGGTATATAATTTTGAACATTTGAACTGTAATTCCGCTGAGCTTACATCACAAGACTGAGGCATTAGTAAGGATTACTTTCAAAAGGCTAATAGGTATGACTAAACGTCCATGTGAACTCCACTGTGTTTGAACGAAGTCCAGTGCCAGAGGCTCACTATCAACTTGACATTGTTTAATAAAACACTTATGCAACCGTTACACATGAGAACTTCTTTCTTGAAGAACTCACAATGCCTGCTCCAGGACCTGAAAGCACCCGCTCCTGGGTGGTACATTTTGCACCAGTTGGATCCCCCTTGCCCCCATGTCCCAGTGAGGCACTCTGGTTACAGCTGTTCCTGCCGCTCTCTGCCAAAAGCATGGCTTTTTTCCACATTTCTTCACTGTCATAAATGACACACCATGGAGCTTCACTTTCCCTGTGTGTTGCAGCTGCTGATGACCTGAAGAAAGCCCCTTGACCTCACCTTTCTAAATCTGCCCTTTTGAGACCATGGGTGGTCAGTGGATTCCACTGCGTACCCTCTGGGTATGTTCTGTTTACAAGAACATGAATCTGGCCCTGGAAACTAATTTCAAATTCCCCAAATTCCTGAACAGTCCTGGACCCACATGGCTCTCTACTTCTCTAAATTAAGTCACAGGGGTGCATGAGGCACCATCATTACATAGGAGTTGCTTTCCCATTCTTTTGCAATATTAGCATATAAGACTCTGAAAAGAATACCTGGCTATGAACAAGTGCTTGGTACATCTTTGTCTTTACCAATTAGCCGCAAATCATCTCTGTAATCTATCCCAGATTTTTACATCAAAAAAAAAAAATCATCATATGGTGCTGTAAAGAAAGCAAGGCCTTGGAAAGAAGCAGACCCATGCTCCAAGGCCATGGTATCACCCACTAGCCTTGTTGGTATGAGAGATCACAAGGATACTGTCTTGCAAGGTGGCCATGACCATGAGAGATGATAAATGAAAAGCCCTCACCACCTGGGCAGAACTGGGACCACTGCTCTGTAGGGCTTATTGGCAGAACAAGACAGTGTTCCTCCCACAGCACAACTTCCATATCTCTTCATCTCAGTATCTCCATATCTCCTGCCATATCATAGGCCCTTTCCACCTGCTTTTAAGGCCCATCTCATGTTTGTTGCTATCCCATGAAGGAGCAGTCATGTAAAAGGTCTGTTTTATTTAGAAAATTTAGTCCTATACAAATAAGGGTCAATTGTGATTTAGACATTCATTATTTTAATTTCCTCATTTCTGCTATAATGTATCCAATATGGATTACACGCAACAAATTGATTTTTTTTAAAAAAGAACCAAGCTAAAGTGCAAAAGTTAAAAAAAAAGTGTGTGAGCTAAGAGAGTGGCAGGGACTCATTATAACTTGGCTGAGTTTTGCATTGAAAGGCTACTGAGCCCATGAAACCCCCTGCCACCCTTGTAACTTCCCACTGAATTATCTTTCAAAATTAAGTGGGATATTATGTAGCTGAGTTGGAGAATATTGTTGGTGTCATCATAGGTAATAACTAACAAGGACTCCTGTCAATGGGTGGCTGATGGGACATGGTCACATTCTGAGGTACTGAGGATTAGGACTTCAACTATATATAGGGAATACACAAATCAATCTATAACACCCCCAAATCCATTGTCCACTCTATTCTGTAACACAGGATATGACAAAAGGCGTGGCAGGGTCACACTGAGGAAAAGCACAGGGAGATCAGAAGGCATTACTGAATGTCTTGGAAATGCAATTTCCCATGGTACTATTGATTGCTTTACCATTGCCTGCATTGTTTCAACAAATGAACTAATTAATTAAAAGTGGCATAGCATCTTTTATTGTTCATTTGTATATTTATCAAAATAAAATTAATGGGGAGTATTTGGATGATTTTTCCTGAGAAAACTTAATCAGCAGCCGGGCTCGGTGGCTCAGACTGTAATCCTGCGCTTTGGGAGGCTGAGGTGAGTGGATTTCCTGAGCCTGCGGGTTCAAGACCCGCCTGGGCAATTTGGCGACACCTCATCTCTACAATAAATCAAAAAATCAGCCAGGCATGGTAGCACGTGCCTGTAATTCCGGCTACTTGGAAGGCTGAGGTGGAAGGATCACCGGAACCCAGCAGGTCGAGGCTGCGGTGGACGGGAGCGGCCACTGCATTCCAGTCTGGGCTACAGAGTGAGACTCCTACTCAAAAAAAAAAAAAAAAGAAAATACCTGTTTCACCAAACTGTCCAATACACAATATCAGATCTGTAAACATATCTTAGGTATTTGCTTCGACAGAAAACTACTAAGTTTCTTGAAGTTCATAACCAATTTCAGAAGCTCTATCTCCCAGGGTTGAAAAGCCCAGGGCGAGAAGGACTGCCAGTATTTCCCTCTGTTTCTCCTTCCTCACCCGTGCAGTCACTCTACTAATCCAGGTAACATTGGGAAAAAGACAAGAAGAAGAAAAAGAGTGTTATCAGTGAGAAGGGGATTTAATGCAGTGAGAAAGAACATTTCTTCCTCACGCCATGCATGCTGCTTCTCTCCCTGAGGAGACAACTTGAATTAAGACAGAAAGAAGCAAAAGCCTATTTAGCCAGTAATTGGACAATATTCTCTGGACACCTTTTCCTCAAATTTGAATAGCCACTTTCTTTTGACAATGAAAGAAAAGTATCTCTTATAATATTAACTTTTCAAATAGCAAGGTTGTGTCGAATCTAATCTGTTCATTTAAGATCTGCCTTTTGCTCGACCAGAGACAGTGTTAGAGAATTGATTTTTCTTAAAAAATACTGCAAAGCATGATAATTGCGATTTATTGATGGTGTTAATTATTTTAATTCCTGTTTTGTAATTTTGTACGCAGTTTTAAAGGCTCAAGAACTTACACATGAAAGGGAGGAACTGATTTTTAAAGCAAAGCTAGTTATTTATTTTTATAACAGATGAAATCAAAGGGGTTTTTGGGGTTTTTTTTCTTATTTAGAAAGAGGAATTCTGTGCCATGTCTGAGTTAATAAATAGAATATTGATTTCCCCCTTTCGACTTTTGCAATGTGCTCTTGGAGCTGCCCTTTATGTATTTTAAACATACAAGTCTTGTGTTACATTTAGGGAAACATACATACACAGAAAATATATCCTGCCAAATGAGTCTAGGCATTTCGGCTGCCAGAGATCTATTTCACACACATTAGTCTAACAACAGTCCAACGGCGATGCCCCTAAGAGGAAAGAGCTGAAATTAGGGGATTCTTCAATAAGTCCTCAGTGAAAAAGACTGATTTCAGCCAGAAATCAATTTAACCTGATTTTTCATTAAAACCCAAAAACATGTGGAGATGATCAAGAATATACTCCTTGAGATGCTTTCCCATCTTCCTTTCTCCACTTCCCCACCCCATCAAATTATTTGCATATTGTAAAATAATTAGCTATGGTAGCAGGGCTGGCAGACCCTGAAACTGAGGTCTTCAATCTTCTTACCAATTCCATCTCTGAGATCAAAAATGTAAGATTACATAGACACATAATTATAGTTATATAATTACATATACAGTTATAGTTTTGTATATAGTTATGTTATATATTATAATTATATAGAGAGAGAGGAGAAATTATTATATATTTGCACATTGTAAAGTAATTTGCTGTGGTAGCAAGGCAGGCAGGCATTGAAACTGATGTCCTCAATCTTCTTACCAATTTCATCTCTAAGGACAAAAATGTAAGATTATTTTTTTTTTTGTATATATATATATGTATATATAAAATAAGTATTCTTGATCATCTCCACATTTTGGGGTTTTAATGAAAAATCAGGTTAAAATTATTTCTGATTTGAAATCAATCTTTTTCATTGAGCAGTCATTGCTGAACTCCCCAATTTCAGCTCTTTCCCCTTACAGGCGTCACTGTTGGACTGTTGCTAGACTAATGTGTGTGAAATAGACCTCTGGCGACCGAAATACCTAGATTCATTTGGGAGGACATATCTTCTGTATATGTATGTTTCCCCAAATATAAGGAGAGAAAAATAATTAACTGTAGTAGCAGGGCTGGCAGGCCCTGAAACTGACATCCTCAATCTTCTTACCAATTCCATCTCTTAGGACAAAAATGTAAGATGATACATACGTACATATACGTGTGAGTGTATGTGTGTGTGTGTGTGTGTGTGTGTGTGTGTGTGTGTGTGTGTAGAGAAGAAATTTTTGCATATTTAAAATGAGCCTTTGTGAAGCAACAAAAGCCAAGTGTGATCTCTTTATATTAATTCCATCCAGAGCTCCCAACTTCTAACTTTATTCCTTCCCCTTTACCCTCTTCCCTTCCCCCAGCACTTAATACCGCACCTAACAAAGTAAACACCAGCAGCAGGGCACAGTGCCTCATGCCTGTAATCCCGGCACTTTGTGAGGCCAAGGCAGGAGGACTACCTGAGCCACAGAGTCTGAGATCATCGTAGGTAACATAATGAGAACGCATCTCTACAAAATATCAAAAGTTTAGTTGGGCATGGTGGTGGTACACACCTGTAGTTTCAACTACTTGGAAGGATGAGGTTGAAGGGGTATCTGAACCCAGGAGGTCTAGGCTACAATGAGCCGTGATCATGCTGTTGCATTCCCACCTGGGTGACAGAGTAAGACCTCGGCTCCAAAAAAAAAAAAAATAGAAGCACCCAATAATATTTTTTGGAGAATTAATAAATATGCAAATTTCCTACAGGAGTGTTATCATCGCCCTGGGAAAATATCACAAAAGCATTTGAAGAAGGTAGGTGGAATAACTATTATGACCAGGAAACCTGATGAATGGTGACCCCCTCAGAAATCTCATTTATTCCACTCAGAGGTAACCAATCAAAATAGGATATTGGCCAACCCCTTTGGGTATCCTCCCAATGTGGGAGCTTTTCTGTCCTCTCAATAAATCCTGCTTTCTAAAATAATTTTAAAAATAAAATAAAATAGGATATTATATGTAGTCTTCTCCTAACTTAAGAATAACAGTGTAGCCGGGCTCGGTGGCTCAGCCTGTAATACCGCACCTTGGGAGGCTGAGGTGAGTGGAATGCCTGAGCTCGCAGGTTCGAGACCTGCCTGGGCAACTTGATGAGACCTCATCTCTACAATAAATCAAAAAATCAGCCGGGTGTGGTAGCGCGCTTGTAGTTCCAGGCACAGAATGACATACATCAGAATTTCTTTCATGAGGCTTAAAAATCTTTTCATTTTAATGTTCAAAATTATCATAACTTATTAGGCTGAAGTGGAAGGATCACCGGAGCCCAGCAGGTCGAGGTTGCAGTGGCCGGGAGCGGCCACTGCACTCCAATCTGGGCAACAGAGTGACACTCCAACTCAAAAAAAAAAAAAAAGAATAACAGTGCAGTTTATAACTAGGAGAAACTCCCAGACTAACAGTTGTTGCTCCTCATTCATCCAGCGACATCCGAGATGACTGATAATCCTGAAAGGAGCTTGCATGATAGCAATCACTAATTCCAAGGCCAAAGCTCTCCGCCAAGATTGTTTCCTTGGTAAGCGAACAAAGCAGGCACAGAATGACATACATCAGAATTTCTTTCATGAGGCTTAAAAATCTTTTCATTTTAATGTTCAAAATTATCATAACTTATTAGGAAGAGGGACTCTTACATGGAAGGGAGGACATCTTTCCCAAACACCACTTTTCAGGTCTCACAGTGAAATACTGAAACAAAAATTCCACTTGATTTAACAGCAAGTCGAATCCTAAAGCCGAGCCCTGGCCACGGCAACACATTCAGTTTATTCCCCAGAGAACGCCTTCACGAGGAAATTGGGAGGTCTCCTATTTGTCAGTCAGGGTGAAAGACAAATCACCAAGGTGTCACTTAAAGAAACATATTCATGCTTCTCAAATGCCTTCTAAAAGTCCCCTGTCAGGAAAACTACATGCATTCCAGTCATGCTCATTTGATCTCCTTAAACATCACAATATCATTAATCATCTCAGACTGTCAAGACAAAGAGCCAGAAAACATTTATATTCCAAAGTCTCTCAAATATCAAATAGGTCTCAAACACAAAATTCACTCTGGCTATCAATTACCATTGGGTATTCAAGGTGACAAGTTCCGTTCCAGACTCTTAGCTTTGCCCTCCCACCATCAGGCTCAGAGGATTGCACCTGGAAGACAAAAAAAAATCACCATACTCATGGAAATGATTACCTGCCGCTGAGGACTGCAAGGCATCTTTCAGGTGACAAGGAGAGAAACGTGCCACCCATTGCGACCATAGCTCCCTCCTGGGGAGACGTCCTACATTCCTCTGAATTGTGTATAAGTGGCCCCACCGTCTTCCTCCCCACCAGTCAAATCTCCCTCTCCCCATGGCCTGCCCCACAAGAGTCACTCTTTGAGGTAGCTTTTCTGTTAACCAAGCATATAAGACATCACACTGCCAGGAAGGCAAGGTCAGGTGGACAAGCCAGAGAGAGGGTCTAGACAGCCAGCACAGAACAGTGGATCTCTGCCGAGGAAGGAGACCAAAAGGGAAGGACACGGTGTGGACTAAAGATAATCTTCACCTACTTTGCAACTTTTCCTGGAATGTGCAGCTCCGAGAGTTGGAAGGGTGATGAGAATGGCATCAGGAGTCTTCAGATGGGAACGTGGTAAACACAGAGGCTGCTGTCTTCCACAAGTCCATGTCAGGGCTCCCTAACCATCACCCCAACCCAATTCTGAGCTGTCTGAACTGCACACCTTTAGTACCCCACTCACAAATTCAAACCTGTATGCTTCTTATTTTATAATGTGAGGGTTGAAAGGGTGAACTGAGATAAGGTGGGCCGGTGCCACGGGAATCATGCAAAGATTTGCAAAGGAGAAGGAAGCTAAGTTTATGATCCACTTTTCACAACCAGAAAGGGGCCAACACTCACAGGCAAGTGTGGCCTTGAAGCCTGGGGAACTGGGTATATTTAAGACGCTTGAAGGGGAGTTTGGGCTAAGAAGAATGTCCAGAGTTGCAGTTTTTGATGCAGATCACAGAAGTCACATATAAGGCTCGTGTCTTGAAATCGCTGGTATCCCACGACTCTAGGGGGTGGGCTGGAGGCCAGTCATGGTGAACTGATGACAATACATTCAGGCCAGAAGAGACGCAGATGCCTTGAACAATTTGGGCTGCATACTTTCTAGCTGATTACAGTTTTTGCTTATTCCGGGAGTTCTGGTTCACAAGGCTTGATTAAACATGATACACGAATTAATACAAAGACATGAAAGAAAGTGTTGCCATTCAGAGACTAAGGGAACAGATACACTTCTGGATGTTTGAAAGTTTTGCAGAGCCCATTTCTTATCTAGGTCTGAAGGAGGCATTTCCAGGGATATGCAGTCTTTGGTGTGTCTCTTGCTTATCAGGGAGCTCAGTGAAGATGGTGGAGTTCCTTCCGTACCAGCATCAGTTACCTGATCCAAGGACAGTGAAGGGGGAAACAAGGAAAAATGTTTACTTTTAAATTCAAACGGCTTTTACGTTCAGCCCAACTCAGCTTAATACTAGTTTCTAAGTCTTTTCTAAATGACTATTTTAATATAACCAAAATGGCCTCTTTTTAGCCTATAACAATGTTTTTTTTTCTTTTCTTTTTTTTTTTGAGTTAGAGTCTCACTCTGTCGCCCAGACTGGAGTGCAGTGGCTGCTCCCAGCCACCGCAGCCTCGACCTGCTGGGCTCCGGCGATCCTTCCACCTCAGCCTTCCAAGTAGCTGGAACTACAGGCGCGCGCTATCACGCCCGGCTAATTTTTTGGTTTATTGTAGAGATGAGGTCTCGCTTGCCGAGGCGGGTCTCGAACCTGCAGGCTCAGGCAATCCACTCACCTCAGCCTCCCAAAGGCGCAGGATTATAGGCTGAGCCACCAAGCCCAGCTTTTTTTCTTTTTTTTAAAGATAGGGTCTCACTCTGTCACCCAGGCTACAGTGCAGTAGCTCCATCTTAGTTCACTGCATCCTTGAACTCTTGAGTTCAAGCAGTCCTCCCACTTCAGCCTCACAAGTAGCTAGGATGACAGGTGTGTGCCACCGTACCTGGTGAATTTATTTTTAGTAGAGGCAGGGTCTCACTCTGTTGCCCAGGCTGGTCTCAAACTCCAGACCTCAAGTGATCCTGCCACCTCAGCCTCCCAAAGTGCTGGGATTACTGGCATGAGCCACCGCACCCAGCCGGCTTTTTTATTTCTAAATACATTGTATTCCAAATAACCATGTGTTTTCTCACATTCTTACTTTTGTTGATTTTGTTTCTGCTGCAAGAAAGCCCTCCAACCATATGCATTTTGCTAAGTAGTACCCATCATTCAAGTCCCAACTCTAACCTGTGTCTCTGTGAAGATTCTCATTAAAGGGTGACCTTTCCCCTTCAAGACCTATATAGCTAGTCTATATAAATCATGGAGTGTGTGTGTGTCGCTGCCCATCAAAACTGTACAGAATTCCCCTGTCATCTAAATTGTGGATGCAGGTTGGCTGGACCAGCAGAGTGTAAGATATGCCCCACCTCAGTTCCAAGAAAAACCCAAGATAGGGCATTCAGTACATGCCAGCACAAATTGCTAGCTCTGACCAATTCTGCAAGGAATTGTTTTCTAGCATCCTAATACTGCACCATCCTAAACAAAATTACTTTAACCTGGAACTAATGATACAGCAAATAGTTTTTGCCAAAATTTAAATGAAGCTGCTTCTCTCTGGTTGCTTTTCCTTGGCTGAATTGCTTTCTTTCAGCTTTATATGCCAACTCCACTATTTTCTCTTTTATTCATGAACTAAGAGACCTGTCAAACCAGAGCTTAAGGAAGATGATTGAAAATCATCTTCCTTAAAGATTCACTTCAGAACCGGGCTTGGTGGGTCAGCCTGTAATCCCGCGCTTTGGGAGGCTGAGGTGGGTGGATTGCCTGAGCCCGCAGGTTCAAGACCCGCTTGGGCAACTTGGCAAGACCTCATCTCTGCAATAAATCAAAAATCAGCCGGACGTGGTAGCACGCACCTGTAGCTCCAGCTACTTGGAAGGTTGAGGCGGAAGGATCGCCGGAGCCCAGCAGGTCGAGGCTGCGGTGGCCGGGAGCAGCCACTGCACTCCAGTCTGGGCGACAGAGTGAGACTCCAACTCAAAAAAAAAAATTCACTTCAGGCTTATATGTAATCAAATGAAAATAATTAAATATCACTTCCATAATACAGCACTTTTGGATAGCAAGATAATGACTTTTTTTTTTTTTTTGAGTTGGAGTCTCACTCTGTTACCCACACTGGAGCACAGTGGCCGCTCCCGGCCACCGCAGCCTCGATCTGCTTGACTCCGGCGATCCTTACGCCTCAGCCTTCCAAGTAGCTGGAACTACAGGTGCACGCTACCACGCCCGGCTAATTTTTGATTTATTGTAGAGATGAGGTCTCGCCAAGTTGCCCAGGCGGGTCTCGAACCCGCGGGCTTGGGCAATCCACTCACCTCAGCCTCTCAAGGCGCGGTATTACAGGCTGAGCCACCGAGCCCGGCTGATAATGACTTTTTAAATGTTTCTGATTCAGTACATCTCTAAGAAATTAGGTGTTCCCTACCAATAATCTATTATATGACTGATGTGTATGTTTACCTTCCAAATCTAAAATAAGGTAAACAGTATGTTAGCTCACTATTTATAGTCACATTGGCCAGGTAATTAAATTAGCTTTTTATTTTAAAAAAAAATTTCTTTTCGAAGTCTTTGATTCCTACTACCATGCTCTTTAATGGTATGTGTTTTCACTGACAATATTAACCTGAAAAGGAAGCAAACAAAATGTTAAAGCTTTAAAAATAAAAGATGATCATATAAAAAATAATATAAACTACACTAAGAACAAGGGGCTCCATGATACCAACCTTTTCTATCGAGAAGAGCAGCACTTTCATGGGTTAATGTGCACCCATAGAAAAGTTTATAAAAGGTTTAAACACAATCATCATAAAATAAACTCAGATTTTGAAAAGAGCTTGTGTTAAACTCTCATAAACCCTCCTCATTCTTGTGGAGGGTCATATAAATGTTACCACTTAAATGTCACAGAGGAATTTCTTATACTTTGGGTAGTGAATAATGTTAGTTCTAATGAGGGGGAAAAGGATTTACATTAATTGAGTACTGACTGGAGCTTGTCAGTCACATTTAACATGGTATCTCACTGCATAACCACATGCAATGAATATTTTACTCTTCGTTTTACAGATTAAAAAACTGAGGATCAGAGGGACTTTCTTAAGTGCTGAAGTGAAGTTTATGTTTAGTCTTACCCTAAAGGCTACGATCTTTTCACTATTCCATGTGGTCTCCCTAAATTGAGCCTCTCTTGTCAACAAGCCTGTGAGGACAGAAATAATGTGATACCCAGCAGGGGGCAAGGAGAAGACAGGAGATAATCAGTGCCTTCTCTGGAGACTTAGTTCACAAAAGCCCTGGGGAGATTGCTACCCAATCATGAAGCCATATATAAAAACTTGCAAATTATTCAGTTTGCCATAGCCTTGCAGAGTCACAAAATGACTCAAAGTACTTCTTCATCCACTTGTATATTACGTGATGAGCTCTCAGGTATTTTCCAGAAGATGAGTCCGCTCAAAACAACTAGTAAAAACCACCTAAAATATAAAATAAGTCTCCGCTGAGGGTGAGAGATGATCATCCACCCTGTAAAGGCAAAGCAGACACTAATGTGTAAAGACACATAGAGGGATCATTTCTCTATGGCGCATGCCTGTTCTTTTGCCCAAAAACCAGTAGAAAGGGAAGACATAGAGAATGAAGAGGCATGATCCCAGAACAAAGGGCATTTCCATCAGCACCATCAGACCCTTGTTACAATGGGGCTTTTCCTTCTCCAATCCCTGTCTCCAATCTCTGAACCAGTTGCCAAGAGCAAGGCCCTGTACTATGCACTGGAGATTTGGAGTTGACTCAGAAATAATCCTGGCCATCCAAGAGCTCACCATCTAATAAGGAAGAAGAGACAATTACACTGATCACCACAATTGTAGGTAAAACATCATACGTGTCATAAAGAGAGATATTGTAAGTGTTTGAAGGCAACCATGATGACCCCATGGCAGCCACTTGGGAGAGGTCAAGGGATAGGATGTCCACCGTGGAAGTAGGCACCAGAAAAGGCAGCATAGGGCTGGTGTCTCCCAGATCTGGCATGTGGTATCCTGGACTGCTCGTTGCAACATGGCTGCAATACAGTGGATAAGCTCCACGCTGTGGAGGGCCTAGCACATGGCAGAGGATTCTGGATGTAATGTAACCTTTGAAAGAGCCGTTTCTGTAGAGAGGAAAGGTCTAAACTTAAACTCCAAAGTGTGATTTGCATTTACGAATACAGTGACCAATCCTCCCACTCTTTCCTTTCCTCTTGTCAGCTGCTGTCAACATCTGAAGTTTCATCCAACACCTTGAAGGTCATTTCCTTATTCCTCCCCACCCCCTGGAGGAATTAATTGTGATACATTCAAAGGTAAATAAACAGAGTAATGATGAGAAAGGAGAGTGATGTCAGGAAGTGTCAGTAGCAGGAGATTGGCCAAAGGAAGTGACCAATGGATCTTGAGGACGGGAAGGAGAAATCTGTCCATCCAGCCATCTCCCTACCCCCACCCCGACAGCCCCCTTCCCCTGGAGGAAGTAAGGGTTGACCAGTAAGAGAAAAGGAGGTTTCAGGCTTCTTGGGAATTCAATGGATTCACAGACAATAAACACAACAGCTAAACACATTCATCTGGAGTCAGACAGACACCAGTTTGAACGTACATTTACTGGCTATGTGCATCTCAGCAAGTCACAACCTCTCTGATCCTCAATTTTCTTGCCTGTAAAATGGGGATACCAGTATTGCCTCCCTTGCAGGGTTAATGAGTAGAAGAAATGAGATGACTCAAGAAAATGGGCTTACTTAGCCCAGTGGGCTCTAGAGAGAACTCTATGATCACCTAGAACTTTAGACGGAAACAGTAGTCAGCTACCTAGTTCTCTACTGCATTCAGAGAATGGAAGACACAAGCCCTCCCAACCCGTGTGTGTGTGTGTGTGTATGTGTGTGTATGTGTGTGTGTAAGTAGAAAGTTTCCATTCTCAAGTTGTTCGTTGTTTTCATGTAAGAAAAAATATTCCCTGAAAAAGTGCTCAGCCTCACTCATCATCAGAGAAATGCAAATCAAACCCACACTGAGATACCACCTCACCTCAACAAGAATGACTCTCGTGAATAAAACAAACAACAACAGATGCTGGTGAGGATGTGGAGAGAAAGGAATGCTTCTACACTGCTGGTGAGAATACAAACTAGTGTGACCTCTTTGGAAGACTGTGGAGATTTCTGAAGAACTCGAAATTGACATTCCATATAACCCAGCCATCCCCCTATTGGGAATATACCCGGAAGAACTCAAATCATTCTACCAAAAAGATATCTGCACACGTATGTTTTTTGCAGCTCTATTCACAATAGCAAAAATATGGAACCAACCATG
>CAUYQG010155011.1:0-15255 GCA_963574415.1 Tarsius wallacei
CCCCCCCCCCCCCCCCCCCCCCCCCCCCCCCCCCCCCCCCCCCCCCCCCCCCCCCCCCCCCCCCCCCCCCCCCCCCCCCCCCCCCCCCCCCCCCCCCCCCCCCCCCCGCCGCGCCCCGCCCCGCCCCTCCCCCCCCCCCTCCCCCGCCTCCCCCCCCCCCCCCGCCTCCCCCCCCTCCGCCTTCGTCGCTCTCTCGCACTCTTTCTCTCTCTCTCCCTCGCCCTCTCTCTCTCCCTCTCTCTCCCTCCCTCCTGCTTACCCCCAACCCCTCCTCTTTCTCTCTCTAGTGGGATAGCTTCTCCTTTCCTGGAAGAGGCACAAAAGTTTTCCCGAGCTGGGCATACTGAATTCAAAAAAATTTTGTCACATTTTAGATACAGCAGCTGTTAGATACCCATTATCAGCAATAGAACCAAATCACAACTTCTAAAATAGGTGGTGATAGCAGATGAAGATGGTCTGGAGTCAGCAATAACACAAGACTACACATATTCTACAGAAAGCAGAAGACAACAAAACCATAGACCCTGCACCAAATCACAAAATCTGAGTTTCAGAGAAGAGTCTTATCCAAGATCACATGGCTAGTTCCTGGCATGATTAGCACAAACCTACTCACATGAGTCTCCATTTCTGCATTTAAGGATAGATAATTGTGAAAGGTATTATATTTCTAACAAGGACCACAAACTTAAATAAGGTGTGGTGGAATTTCAGAAAATAAATGACATCTGGAGGAAGCACTTTGGGAACCTAGAGCTTTGTTAGCCTCTCTAAGTCACAAGGAACAATAGTCACTTCTACTCCCACATATGGCTGGGTTTGCTTGTGTCCTGCTGACTGGGAAAGGCTCAGCTGTGATTGGTATGTTTTCTTCATATCTGAATGCCCTCAGATAAGGGTGGATTAACTTTCCCTTAGCTTTCTTGGAGTGAGGCATCATCTGTCATGCCGTATGTCTTTTTAAATTTTTCTTGGCTTGAACCTTTCCATTTTGTTATCGCACGTAAGAGTGCCGGCAGTTCCGACTGTGAGCTATTTGAGTTCTCAGGTGTGTGTTTGAGGAGACGAAAACCTGTGCCAGGAATACAGTCTAATATCAGTGCCAAACACAAATCCTTCTCCATCAGATTCTGGAGGAATTCTGGAAGTGACTGTTAGAACTGCACAGTGCAGTCACATGGTGTTCTTTTTCTAAGAAGAGATGCACCGGGTCACAACACTCGTAGGGAAAGGTTATTCATCACTACTGAATTGTTCATATACTCAGCAATTCATGATGACCAGTCCCATCCTTAAACTGATTTGCACTGAATGCTGTGAAAGTTGACCAGATGCCCACCATTACAACTGAAGCAGTTATTTCCTCAGGTGTTAGGAGTATTAGTGTGGGCAGTTCTCAGCTGAGTCCTTTCCCAAAACCTTGGAACCTTGGCTAAAGAGAGTTGCTTGGTCCGAGATCAACCCCCCCCCCCATCCCCCCACACCCCCACCCCCGCTTCCTAGGGAGCAGCTCTTTTGTACTATCTGGAGTAATAGCAAAACGCTGAGGGATATAGGGGTCTGGGATATCTTTTAAAGCCAATCCCAGATCCCCATAGAGTCCGTTTAGGCCTTTGCTGCTACTACACTACAATCCAACAGCTTCTTCTTCCTGATCCTACATCCTTCTTTTTCCTCCCACAGGTGTAGTTCCGAGAGCGCTCTCCAATGAACTGTATATGCGTCAATCTCTGTCTCAGAGTGAGTTCCCAAGGCCTGCCCAGTGGCACTCATCATTTTATTTTATTTTTTTTTGAGTTGGAGTCTCACTCTGTCACCCAGACTGCAGTACGGTAGGCACTCCCAGCCACTGCAGCCTCGACCTGCTGGGCTCCGGCGATCCTTCAGCTTCAGCCTTCCAGTAGCTGGAACTACAGGCGCACGCTACCATGCCCAGCTAATTTTTGATTTATTGTAGAGATGAGGTCTTGCCAAGTCGCCCAGGCGGGTCTCGAACCCGCAGGCTCAGGCAATCCACTCACCTCATCCTCCCAAAGGCACCGGAGTACAGGCTGAGCCACCGAGCCTGGCTGGCACTCATCATTTAAAAAACTTCTAAAACTCTAAGACAAACTCTGCATATTGTCCTCAAAACACTTTCCTGCCCATTGTTTGATGAAAGCCCTCTCATCATCCTCATCGTCTGAAAAGGCAGATTTTTCATCACTTCATGTGGACCTCTTGCACAGCTTATTAGCTATCCAAATGCTGACACATCTCACTTCTCTGAGTGAAAGCATTCCCCTTGCAGCTCTACCATGCTGTCCTTCTCCACTATCACCAACTCCTTCATTTTTATATAGCATATTGCTCCAAGGAGTTCATAAAATATTACTTTCAGTTGTATCTTCTTTGAACCCTCAGGAGCACATATCATTAATAATGACAATAAGAATGGAAAAATATTTAACTGATTATTTTTATGCGGTAAGTGTGGCTCTAGAAGACTGATCCTGACTCCTATGCATGTGGTACCTAGGAAAGGAAACCTGTTGCAGGATAGGGATGATGACATGGACAGTGCTGTGTTGTTCATAAGGATAGTAAGGGAAGAGGTTTTAGTTCTCTTCTTGCCTGCATTGGTACTTACATGCATAGATTCCCCAGACCTCAGGGTCCTAGAGAAGGAAGGAGATGCCTGGAAATCCAAACAAAATAGTAAGTGAATAAACAAGGATGAAAAAAAGAATGTTATAGAGAGTTCTAGCCTATTACCCCAACAGATAAAAATCTTCCCTTAAAGGACAAGTAAATGAGGAAGAGGTTTTCTTTCCAAAAATTATATAAGATATATGCATTTTTCTACCAGATTTTCCCATATGAGTTTCTCACTGGAGATTCAAAATGACAAATTAGGGTAATTCAATAGGTTACTCAAGGTCATCCTGCAGATTGAGAAATAGCTCCTAACCGTGACTGGGACTACCTCCTCCTCAGGCTCAGTAATCCACAGCCTGGACTTTTCAGTATGCTGGGAGCTATGTTTCTCAGAAGGTGGGTAAATAGAATCCGAGTTTTAATTTAGACAATAATTTGATAAATATTTTTTCACTAACTTTTAAGGCTGATTTCTTTTTTTTGCCTTCCATACCTCTGTGTCCAGTATCTTATTTAATCATCAGAATAGTCATCAGAAAAATGTGATACATTATTTTAACTATAAAAACATTAAAAATAATAACTACAGATATACTTTTATTTTGAATTTCATTAAAATATATTTTGTATAGGCAAGAGATTAAAATACTCAAAAATCAAAGGATACAAATAGAAGTATGGTGAATAGCTTCCATGTGAACTCATATGCCAACCAGTTTCCTTCTTCACAAAATCCTGTGATCTCAGGTTCTTGGGCATTCTTCCAAAGATACGCCAAGAAAATTCAAGCACAAATATATAAATATCTTATTTTCCCTACCTTGTTATACAGAAGTGGCTTTTGAAACTTCTTTATTATTTTTTTTTTAGTAACAAGGTGTTTAGGGATCTTTCTCATCATACAGTAAACTATCTTATTATTTTTCTACTGTTGCATACTAGTTCTTTGTACAGATCCACCACAATTTTTAAAAATGTTCTCCTATTCATGTATATATGAAGGTTGCTGCAAATTTTTGCAATTAGACGAAGCATGCCATGAATTACTTTTCAACAAACATCTATATATAATTCTAGCATTGAATATAATCCTAGCAATGAAACTGGTGCACAAAAACAGAAGTATATTTGTAATTTTGATAGCTATTTCTGAATTTTCTTACATACGGATTGTATCAACTTACACTATCACAAGTAATATATATGAAAATAAATTCCAAGCCGGGCTCGGTGGCTCAGCCTGTAATCCCGCGCCTTGGGAGGCTGAGGTGAGTGGATTGCCTGAGCCCGCGGGTTTGAGACCCGTCTGGGCAACTTGGTGAGACCTCATCTCTACAATAAATCAAAAATCAGCTGGGCGTGGTAGCACACGCCTGTAGTTCCAGCTACTTGGAAGGCTGAGGCAGAAGGATCGCCGGAGCCCAGCAAGTCGAGGCTGCAGTGGCCGGGAGCGGCCACTGCACTCCAGTCTGGGCCACGGAATGAGACTCCAACTCAAAAAAAAAAAATAAGAAAAGAAGTTCTGGAGGTTTGATTTTATTTATTTATTTTATTATTGCTAATCAAATAGATTGAGTATGGTAATTCAAAGCTGTTTTAGTTTGTTATTTCTCTGTTGTGAGACTTGCTAATTATCACTTCACACATTGAAAGCCTCATATCTATCTTTGATAATATATGTTCTGTCCATTTTTCTATTAGTCTGATTATATATATATGTATATATATACCTAATAGATTGTGTGTTTATGTGTATATATAAATGTATATATGTGTACATACATTATATAAATCAGGGGAATTAGCCTCTTCTTATTACAGTAGTTTGAGTTTGAATATTTGTCTAGTCTGTGGTTTTACTTATGGTGCTTTTGGTTATTATAACTTTTTACCCCTAATTTTCACACCAATCACATATTCAAGTGTATTGGTGTTACGGGGTTCTGGAAGTTACGTCAAGTTAAGAAAAGAATTTCTCACTCTGTAGTTTAAAAGAATCCATTCATGCTTTCTTCTCATGTCTTCTTCTTAAAATAGTTAGTGCTTTTCTGAAAGAACCATCACATTCATAAGTATTCTCATCCATTTGCTAATTGTTTCAAAGAATCTGCATGTACTGGATTTAGACCAAACACCTCCTCAAAGATATTTTTTAAGCCGAATGAAAACACATTTACAGAGATAAAAGGTTAAGTGATTTTAAGATGAAAGGTTATATGGCTGGCAAGGCATAGAACAAAAGTTTATAAGATCTTTAAACAAAAGAGAAAACCCCTGGTTGGGTGGCCAATTCCCAAAACATTCCAAGTAGAGAAAACACTGTTAAGCTTGGGAAAAAAAAAATACAAGTCTGCCTGATTTTACTATGGCTGGTAAGAATTTGGAATTAGTCGCTGTGAAGAGGTGGCATACACTTAAAATTAAGAGATTCAAAACATTTAAAAAATGAAAAATTCATGTGCAGCTGATCTGTTTTTAAGTTTTCTCATTCTGCAAATCTGATGTCTGAGAACACAAAACAAAACAAGACAGAGCTGTCCTGATGCCTTTCTTTGATACAATGCTCCCAAAGTGAGGTAACTGTGGGTTCACACAAGGAGGATATTAATATTCTCTTACCTTTTTAAAGAGGTAAAAAAACCAGAACCTATCAGCCTCCTTAGTTCCTCAAAAATGAAGATTTTTAATTTTTCTTTTTTATGGCAGTAAGAAAAGCATTAGAACTCAGTTGCTATAGGTATTATTAACTAATATCCATTGTTTATTTAGGGCTTATGATATGCAAGCTTCATGTAAAATGTTCCATGCTTCACATATCATCACATGCTGAGAGTCTTCACGACAATCAATAAAATGATTGCATCCCATTTCAAAGATAAGAGACTGACACATACAAAAAGGTGAGGTAAACTTGACCTGAGATCATATAACTGGGACACAAAGTCAATCCTTTCAGAAATCAAATCCTGTTATTTTCATCATTTTATGATCCAAATTTGCTACTAGCAATCTATGTGACTTTAGACAAGTAACATAACACTACAGAGCATTATTTACTTACTCTATTCCACAGTGATTGTGAAAATCCAACAAAACATGTACCAAATGTGAGAACATAATAAGAATAAAAAAGAAGAAAATATCAGCACAAATAATAGGGTGTTATTCAAATAAGCTCAATACAGAGGGAATGATGGCTTATGTTTACAAATTCATGAAATCTATTGGGGAAAATGCACCAAAACTAAATCCTTTAACTAATATTTTTCTGTTTTATCTGCAACTTGGTAAAGTTATAAAGTAGGCCAAGATTGCCTTTAAAACCCTACTATTGCCTGATCTGAAAATGGATCGATCTAGGAATCTGCTTACTTTTCTCTCAATTCTTTCACTTTGTTATGTAATAAGTAGCTTGACCTTTGTTGCTAGTTTCTGGGAGGGAAACTTTATGTCTTTGTAAATTCTCGAGCAGTAGGAGTGTCTTTGCTATGCATGAGTCCACTGGATCACACCTACACTTATGCTAATAGATACTATGATCCGAGACAGAGACCAGACCAAAGACGTCATTAGAGAATTAAAGCTTTGAGCTGCTCCTACCTCTGGAAAGGGAAGGAGGCTTCAGATTGATTTCAGTAATTGAAGCAGGCGAATGATCAAATCATGCCTCTTCGATAAATGAAACCATGATAAAAAGTCCTGGAGCTCTCCTAGTTGTTGAACACATTGATGATTTCTCTTAATTGAGCAGCCCTTGATTTGTATTCTTTAGAATAATAACATAATCATAAGTGTGACAGTTTTCTGAGTTTTGTGAGTCATACTAGTGAATCATCAAACCTGAAGGGGGTTGTGGGAACCCCTGGATTTGTAGCCAGTTCATCAGAAGTGTGGGTACTTATAGTTGGCATCTGAAGCGAGAACAGTCCTGGGAACTCTGTCCTTAAACCTGTGGAGTCTGATGCTAACTCTGTTAGAACTGTATTGTGGTACAACCATTAATGTTGGAACACAATTCATCTCTGATACCTGCTGAGTCTGGCCATCTGTCCTGAATCCCAGACAACAGGCCTCCCAGGGACAAATGCAACCCCAGGATGATGATGCTTCCTTACCACCACCATTTCCAAGTCCTACTTTCTACTCTTAAATCTTCCTTTTGTTCTGTCCTAGGCCAACCTGGTTCAACTAAGATAGGATGAATTTGATGCTGATAATAACAAGCATTCTAACTCTCAGACTTCAAAAGATGCATCATGAGAGTAGGAAGAGCCCTGAGTCAGGAGTCTGAGAACCTGGCTTCAAATCCCTGCACGGTGAACTTCCAGGACGAGTGATCAGGTTACTTCATCACTCTGGAACTTTTTCTAAAATTATATTTGTTCTAACTATCACAAGGAAACACTTCTCCAGGATCAATACTACGTGGATGTCATATTGCTGTGAAGACCTTGAAATTCAATTACCAAGGTCAGATATTTACTAGATCATTTTAAGGAATGTTGTCTGTGAGTTTCGAGACCCTCCAGATAGTGCTTTACATATGGCATCTGTTTTAGTTCTTATGAAAGTGAGATAATTTATTTCCAACTTACAGATAATACATTGAGGTGAAGATTTATTTTTATGAATCAATTAGCCAGTAAGTCATACTAGTGAATCATCAAACCTGAAGGGGGTTGTGGGAACCCCTGGATTTGTAGCTAGTTCATCAGAAGTGTGGGTACTTGTAGCTGGCTCGCTGAAGCAAGGACAGTCCTGGGAATTCTGTCCTTAAACCTGTGAAGTCTGTTGCTAACTCTGCTAGAATTGTATTGTAGTACAACCATTGGTGTTGAAACACATTCATCTCTGATACCTGCTGAGTCTGGTCATATTTAAATTTTGTCTCTAATCTGCCACGTCATCTAATCCCAATAATTTATCTTTTCTATTACTCCTCAATACTTCTTAGTTTGGATAGTCACTCAAATATGAACATATCTAGGGATCCTTCCTATAACTTACCGAATCAACCATTTATTCAGCTGGTCCTGGGCATCATTAGTTTAATATTTGCAAACATTTTACTGAAAACCTAACAAAGAGACCCAAATAATCATTCTTCTTTCATGCAAGCATATAAGAAGTTGAGCTATTCAGACAGCGTTTGGCAGCTTCAGGCATCATCATGGATCCAGAGATTAAATTGCTTCTTTTTTGCTTGTCTTTGTTCTATGTCATTGTCGATCCTTCAATCCATGATCTCATGTGGCAGCTGGAGCTATGGTCATCAAGGCCACATTCCATGAAGCAAGAACGAGAAAGAAGTGAAGGAAAAAATAGCCCATTTCCTAATCCAGTCAGCGTCCTTTAAGTAGTCTTCTTGGAAGCTACACACAACACTTCTTACCTCACATGGACAGACCTTTGCCTCATGACATGTTCTAGAAGTGAAGGAAAAAAACAACAGCACTAACATATCTCAGTGGCTATCCCAAAGGGGAGAGAGGCTAGGTGCCAAGTAGAAGCCCATTCCCCACCCTTTTAGGAAAATATGTCTTCTGAAGATAAAAGATATTGCATCTGCCAGTGCCAGGGTAGCATTTATCCCACCATGACCATTACTTTTCTCAAATGTAAAATATCTCTGACATGACGCCTCAGCCAAAGAGGATGTGAGCCCTTTACTTTCTGAATCACTAAAGCCAATAATCCCTCCTACTTTACATTCCTACTTCAACATGTTTTGTTTGGTGAAATCATTTTTGCTATTTACCTTAACTTTCCAGTTACTTCTATGCATTCACCCATTGATAATCCATATTAAGTTAACTCCTAAGAGGTAGGATACATTCGGGCACAGAGGGGTGAACTGTAATTCAATGAGTCAGAAATGACTACTACCACATCACAAGATGATACTAGTTCACAAATAATATTTGAAAGATACTTCCATTTAAGAAAGGAAGAAAAAGGGAAAGGAGACTGAAAGACTGAGACAGAGACAGAGTGAGGAGGAGGAGGAGAGAAAGCAAGGACGGACATTGACTGACTTGCCATTTTGGGTAAGCGAAACATCTACTCTCTTGCAAGTTTTTAAATATTGATTCATTCCATTTGTATAGCATATTACCATATTGTTATGGACTGAATGTTAATATAGCCCTATATATTTTATATATATATATAAAATATAATTTTTTTTTTTTTTGAGTTGGAGTCTCACTTTGTCGCCCAGACTGGAGTGCAATGGCCACTCCTGGCCACCATAGCCTGGACCAGCTGGGCTCGGCGATCCTTCCGCCTCAGCCTTCCAAGTATCTGGAATTACAGGTGCGTGCTACCATGCCTGGCTGATTTTTTTATTTATTGTAGAGATAAAGTCTCGCCAAGTTGCCCAGGCAGGTCTCGAACCCACCGTCTCAGGCAATCCACTCACCTCAGTCTCCCAAAGTGTGGGATTACAGGCTGAGCCACCCAGCCCGGCAAAATTCATATATTGAAGCCTTACCTCCAGTGTGTAGGGTGGCAATATTTGGATATGGGATCTTTAAGGAAGTAATTAAGGTTAAATGAGGTCATAATATAATTAACGTCCTCATGAGAAGAGACGACAGAGAGCTTCTGTGAGTCTCTCTCTTCCTCTCTCCCTCTCTCTCCCTCTCACTCCCCACTCTCTCTCTCTCCACTCCCTCTCTCTCCCTCTCTTGCCTTCTCTCTCCCTCCCTCTCCCCCTCCCTTTCCTCTCCCTCTCCTTCTGTCCCCAACACACATATGCACCAAGAAAAAAACCATGTGAGGATGAAATGAGAAGACAGTTATCCACAAGTCCATAAGAGAGCCCTCACCAGAAACAGGATCAGCTAGACCTTGATCTTGTACTTCCCAGCTCCAGCACTGTAATAAATAGATTTACTTGGTTTAAGCCATCTAGTCTATGGTATTTTGTTATGGCAGCCTGAGCAGGCTGATACACATATATAAATAAATATTTTTCTATGCAATATTGGTTTTCTTATTTTCAGGATCCTATATTCTTTTGAGCTCTGACACTTGGCTCTCCCAAGAGGGTATGACTGGGCTCTTTTAGGCTCCATATGCCCCCAGTTGTGAGAAAACGATGCTTATACCACTTTGACCTTACCTGAAGAAACAAGTATCAGCTACCAATCAGGTCCTTCTGACTTCCATGCCATGAAAGAGAAATCTGATATTAAAGTCTTTGTTAAAGGATTTGTTAATTAGGATCTCTGCCTATCACCTATGTAGACATGATAGATTGGCATTATGCTCAATATTTTGGATACACATCAAAGAGTTTGCACCAAGGTAGTCTCACAAACTATGAGATTCGACCCTATAGTCTGAAGCCACAAGCATAGCACCTCTGCCACCACATGAGAGACTGACAGAGACCTCTGGAGACCACTCAGCTTTATTTTGCAATTTATTGCTGTGTTGAGCATTTATATTTGGACAGACTGAAGTTTTTTGTTTGTTTGTTTTTTATTATCTTTCCTTTCATGGGCAGGAACAGCAGACACTTACTTTCTTCCTAATTCTAGAAACCCACTATGGAGATAGGAGTTGTTGTTTTTTGTTTTTTCTTACACTGGAAACCATAGCTTGCCCATGTCAGACCATGCCCATGTAAGATAGCTCATGTTAATCTGCCAGGGCCAAGGAGGATATGAAAGAAAAAGATGCTCGCATTTCACCTGCACCTGAGCACCTTGAAACAAAATGATTGGGGTCTGTGGGAGCAATTCTAAGGCATCCTCAAAGAACACAGTGTATTGATATAACTGGAATGGATGAGGACTTTGTTCCTCCAAATTGATGATGCTTTTTGTGAGTTAGGAGACTGACTGGATCTCCGGTTGCATGACCTGGTTATTCCGGACTCTTATTTGGTAAATAATGCAAGAACAAATTGGAGGGCACGATTTATATTACAGGCTATTTCTCCTCATCTCTATTGTTAATTCAAGGTGGGACAAATCATTTTGCCACAGAACACAAAGAACATTCTAACACTGAAAAATGTTCTGGCTATTCTGTAAAGGAATGAACTGAACCAAAGCACATCTAATTTTCCCTCTTCACCTGACACCAAAGCCTGCTGGAATAAGAACTGAGGGCACCTGTTTCTTTCTCAAAGGCAAAAGGCCTTGGTATGGGATCAAGTCCTAACTGAGTACATCCAGAAGACTGCCTGCCTGAAGGCTTCCCCTGGGCAATGAAATCCACTGAAATGTTTCCTCTGGTTCTAGGAGCAATAGCTCATGTGTTGATCCACACAAACCCCAGGCAGAGGAGATGCTGTCATGACATTCATCCTCTTGAACAGGGTTGATCTAGCTTTTTGACTTTTAATTACATCATCACAGATTTTGCTCACACCAGTGTCAAGCCCCTGCTTTATCTGCTTCCCACCTAAATTTATGCATTTTATATACCTCTATTTTCTTGTTAGGAACCTGAGTACTTTATGGAAGTCCTACTGGATAAAGAGAAAGACTAGCTATTTTAGGACGTGGTGCTGACTGAATGTCTTCGTTGCAAATAATCTTTCCATTCCAGCCAACTCCAGAAACCTCTTTAAATGCATTATGTCTGACTGGAGGGATGAAGGAATGCAAGAGTGAAAGGGAAAGAGTACTTGTTTATCTCCTGAATAGTACATTACTCTATGTCTAGAGCATCAAGTCAAGGCTCCACAGAATGAACAACTGCCCGGGGTTGACCTCACCAATCCTTTCTGTCCCATCTTTTTTGAGCCACTCAACCTCTAATCTCTACTATCTGGCCCTTGGCGCCTACCATAGACTGCAGAATGTGGCAAGTTATAGAAGGGTCACCCACACTGACTTTGAGCAGTTTCTCATGTACCCTGCTGTTAAACCCTATAGTGACATTTATAAGACACCTGGGCCCCATGAGGCTCAGGCCAGACTGAGCCTCCCATCCAGCCTCCATGACAAACAGGGAGGTGGGAGAGGAACATGGGCTTTTTTCTCATGTCCCTTTCCGGGTTCTCACACTAATGTCACAAAAATAACATTTGAAGAAGTATGTCTGTGTTTATGAAACAAAGAAAGAAAGAAAAGAAAGAAAGAAAGAAAGTCATCTTTTAAACCTCAATGTTTGTATTAAGATGGAAAAGCTTCATTAAAAAGTTAGACAAATGGCATTTAGGGAATTACCTGCTTATTCTTTCTTTCATACTAGGAAAATGGAAAAGTGATGCTTAAATGCTTCAGCAGCCATCCATCAATTGGTTAGACCAATTACACAGTTTTCACATTGTTATTTCACCTTCTTCTCTAAAACTCAAGTAGTACCACGATAGTTCCCCAACAAAAAGCTTGGAGGCAAGTCTATCTACATTGCCATGGTTTGGAAATCCATCTATGGTTTGTACCTGTAACAGAATATGAGGTTAGGAGGGTGATGGGGAGTATATTTTCCTATCAAGTAAATAAGAATTTCAAATAAGTTCATTTTAAATTAAAATTATTTTTATTGATAATTTTTTATCACAAAAATCAAGTATGCCCATTTTCATTGATCCAAGCAGAGATCTATACTCAGTTTGAAATTTCTAGAACCTATCGGTTATAGATATGGCTTCCAACCTCAGTCATCTTCAGAATTTTCTGTCCAGTAGTCACTTAAATAAATAATTATTTTTAAACACACAAAACATAATGTTCATATCAGAAATACCATTTAAAAATCCTTATAAATAAGATTTTACTCCTACTTATTTTCTATTTGTACCCCTCTAAATATTCCTTTGCAGCTATTTTTTTTTTTTTTTTGTGGTGGGGGGAGTACAGTTAAGGCATCACATATAATTCTAAAAACTCCTACCCTCGGTGTCCTGAACACTCTGGTCTCTGGCTGACTTTTTTTTTTTTTTTTTTTTTTGAGTTGGAGTCTCACTCTGACACCCAGGCTGGAGTGCAATGGCACACTCACTGGCCTTCTTTTAATTCCTCAAACAAAGCAAACTGCTTTCTGCCTCATGGATTTCTATTTGCTACTTTCTTTGCTTAGAACTCTCCTTTCCACATCTCACTAAGAATGGTCCTGGATCTCAGCTCAGATGCCACCTTTTTAGATGGACATCCCAGTCAAGGCAATTTGATTTTCTCTATGTTATTCTCAACTATGTTATCCAGTTTTACTTTATTTAGAAGAATTATGTGTTATTTAAATAATGGAACTGTATTATACAAAATGATAACAGAACTTTAACCAAGATGTTCTCTAGACACATTGGCCATTCATCCTTAGGATCTCGGGATCTGAGATTGCTACACATACTCCCCCAAAAAACCTCAATCCACAGTGACCATCTCTTCTGAAATCCAGTTACTCATTCTTCATGCTATTCCTTCCATCTGCATGTGTTAGTGTCACTGTATTACTGCATGTTTGAGAAATTCTCCTGTGGGGAAATTTTCTAGTACTGGCAAGCTTCAAAAGAGAGCCATGTTTGTGGGATAGTATGCACTGTGTCAGAATTCCCTCTACAGGCTGGCTCTAATAAACTCATTACATTAAGATCAAAATGACTGACCAGCTGTTCCCCTTCCCCAAAGTATCTGCATTTTAAAAGGTGAGAAAAACCTGAAAACTGAGAGACAAAGTTTCTATTCCTTGAAATCCATATATGGAGAAAGATGCAGTAAAATATAAAAGAAGTGCAATGATATATGAAAGGGTTATATTATTACCACTGGAATCATTTCATATAGGGAAATGGCAAGATGGGTCATTAGAGTTGTTTTCTAAAATTCTCAAATCATTTGCAAAGCTCTCTAGGGAATCAATTGGTCCCAAAATTCGGCCTTGGTTTTCAAATTTGGCAGGGCCTTCGTTTCATTCAAATCTCAGGAGACACTATAGAGACTCAAGTGTAGTGGCCTCATTTGGGACCAATTCTGTCAACATGTTGGGCACAGGCTGACTCCCAGTAGGGGTCACAGCTGGCCTAGAATAGCTAATTATCCTCAGAATGTAACCACAAAGCTGTAAGCCTGTCAGTCAAGCTTTTGCTCCTGCTTGCCAGTAACTTTGGATTATCAAGAGAGGCAAAGAGGAGCCCCTGTCATCAAAAGGATAAAATACATTTCTTCCTCGGGGTAATGAGGAACTTGACCAAAGAAAATGTAAGATGAAAACAATTGTATTCAAACTCTGCAAATCTTTGCTGAATTCTCACTCTATGCCAGAGACTATTCTGAAAATATGAAAAAGCAGTAGTTATCAAGGTGGGTCTTGTTTCTGCTTCCTTAAATGTTATATACCAGTGACAGAAAATAGATACCACATTAGGAAAACCTAATGAGAATTTATCAGGTTAATCACAATGAATAAAAATAAACAGTGCAAAGTATTAGAGAATGGAACTGTAAAAGATAAATTAGATTGCTTGGTCTGGGACAGTAATACAAGATAGGAATATTTAAACTGAGACTCAAGGCCATCCCTAGCATGACATGGAATAGAGAATTTCAGGCATAATAAGTATCATGTCAAAATCCATGAAATTAAAGCAAGTGCGGTTTATTAGAGAAATTTTTAAAAATGCATCAGAAAGATTTCTACTTCTGACAGAACAGAGTAGATACACTTTTCACTTTTATTCCTGCCAGGTAACTAAAAACTCTGGATGTTTTGAATACAATAAACGGAAGATGACTCTGAAATGTGGGGAGAATAAGGCAGACTGGCAATGAGCTCAGGCCTCTAATAATAAGAAAACAGTGACAACCCTGGGTTTTCTTTCTATTTATTTTGTTCAGTTATTTATTTTAATTTTTGACTTGTATATCCCAGAGTTGGAGCTAAAGAAGCTGATAACCCAGAAAAACCAAAAGTTACAGATAAAAATTTAAAAACATTGTTAAAAGTCCCAACAAAAGTCTGTTCTCTAGCTAAAGCACCAGGAAATACAAATCCTAAAAAGAGAGGCCACCTTTAGACAGTAACTTCTGTACTCAAACCAAAATAGGAAGCCTACACTTCCAAATTCATGAGACTGTAATGAGATATTCCAATTCTTCTACTGGGTCACGTCAAAAAAGGCCAACTGTGGAAAATGGACTTTCATCCCCACTGGATGGCAGTAAGCACCACTGCCAGCAATGTTAGTGGAGGCCACATGAGGAGTCTGGACTTTTGCCTTCACTCAATAGTCATAATTGTCTTCTTTCTTTCTCTGATGGGATGGTGTTAGAGGAAGCCTACGAGACAGTCAAGACACTTACCATCTCTGAGGTATAAAAAGGCCACCCCCATATCCACATGTATCGCCAGTAAAGACTACATGGAAGCTGGAATTCCCACCCCTGCCCAGCAGTCAGTAATAAGGACCATCATCCTCAGATGGCAATATGGGCTCAGTGGAATCTGGACTTTTACCTCCATCTTGGAGTAACAAGGTAGCCCAACCCATTCTCTGCTGGAGTGGTGTAAAAAACAAAAAAGCCAGGTGAAGGAGAAGGGATAAATAACAAGGTTAAACAGTCTCATAACACAAAAAGTGTCTAGGTTTTAATAAAAAATCACTGGTCATTTCAAAAGTTTTTGTGTATGAAGAAAGTTTCTGATACACACACA
>CAUYQG010155013.1:0-43961 GCA_963574415.1 Tarsius wallacei
GGGATTGGCAGTAGTGGGAAACTGCCAGGGGGTGGGGAGTGGGATTGGCAGTTGAGGAAAACTGCCAGGGGAGGGAGGGGCACACCTCATCAACAAAGGTACCTGCATAATGCATATTTGTATACCTAACCCTGAATTGTACCCCACATCTTCAAAATTCAAAATTAAGGAAAAATGAGAGAGCAAAAAAAGAAATGCCTGTCTAGGAAGATCACAAAGGAGACATTTTTAAGAAAAAAGGGCAAATGCTCTGAGCCTCTTAGTCAATCATCATCGTGCTATGCTATTTGTTTCCTAAGATATATATGTTTCTCCCCATCATTCCCTTATGTGAAAGTCTTATTTTAAAATCCCTGGCTAAGAAAATAGGCTTTCAATGTTCATGATGCTATGAAAACATCATGTTCTATGCATTTCAAAAGCCATAATTTTTTCTTAGGAATTTATTTCTATAGCTTTCCACAGGCCCCGCATTTTTCACTATATTGCAATGGTTGAGACTTGGAAATTGGAGTGCGTGTTAGGCTCCCTCCCTCTCACGTTTCTCTACACATTGCACACACCCTCCACATCGCAGTCACAGAGGAATGCACATGGCAACTGAAAACCCGTTTTCTCATAACTTTCGTTCCCCAACCTAAGTCACCTGTTCCTCTATTTTCTCATTAAATTCTCTTCTGCCAAATCATTTTGAAAACAGAAGTGTTTGCCTCTACTCGATGTCCAAATTACACTCAAGGTGAGTTGGAGTCAACTAATAGAATATAAGAAGAAACACCTAAAGATTTTGCCTCTTAGACAAGGATAAGTAGTAAGAATCCTTCTAAAAGTGTATCAGTGATTAATACATTTCAAGCAGCTGGAATTTAAAAACAAAAAGACAGCATCAACAATTAAGTCTAAGCTTCAAGGGTTAGTCCTATCATAAGTGCATGTATAGAATAGTTAATATTCCTTTTTGAGCTGTCTCATTAATAAAGCCAGGAAACTGATATTTAAAAAAACACAAGAACCTTCCTTAATTCATTTTAAAATGGGAGATGTGGGTAATCAATTTTACCCTACAGGCTTTTTATTTAACCATAGTATTGAAAAAGTTGGTCTGCAAATATTTTATAAGTGGCTCAGTAAAATTGGTACATCCACAGTTGTAAAAATGTTTAACTAATCATGAAACAATGCTTTGACAGATATGGAAACAGATTATACATAATTTTCTTTCTAGGGAGGGAGTTTATTAAAATGAAGAGCACACATCATCTAGCCAGAGATCTGTGATGGAGACAGAAAACAGCAGACATAATTGTGGTAAATGTATTAACTATTTCATTGGTCATGTTAAACCATGTTACAGTAAATACAGGTAGCCAATAATAGAAGCCTACCATAAACATTTTTAAAAGTACAATATCAAATTTGCTCAAGTAGTTCTGGCTTTAGAAGCAGAAAGGGACAAGATGTAATTGTGGATGGGACACCAGCCCAGAATTCTAACTCCCAGCACATGGCCAGGAAGTGGCAGAACCTTTACACAATCAAATCCTGGCAGGCTTGTTCCAGAGTCCACATGCCTAACCATGATGCTATGCTATGGTCAAAAAAATTGCTCTAGGATACTAGTTTTTCACAAATTTCAAGCATATTTTTCAAATTTGTATTCAATGACCTCAGAACTCATCATATGCACTATGTTCAAATTAGGTTGGGTGGCACCTGGTGGTATGGGGCATGGACCTGGCACTCCTTTCTTGCTCCCTGATTGACCTTCAAGGTACCACTGGAACCTTAGATATCAGAGGATGCATGCTGGAAATCACTCTTCCACATAAGAGAGTTGCTAATGTTTGTAGAACAGAATTCCTACCACCTGTACCTACAAGACCCTCTTTGTTCCTGGAAAAAGACAAGGCCAAAAATATGAATGTAGCATCCTGCTGTTTCCTGGGGTAATGGAGCTCATATCTTTCAGACATAGCAAGTAAGCTCTATGACTCCATCTCTGCATATAAATATATGTGTTTTTGATAAAGTGTAAATGGTATTGGTTATACATGAGGCTACATAGTTCCCTTAAGCGTGAGCTTGATGTAATGACTGATTTCTAATAACTAAAGTAAGGCAAAAGTTATAAAATATCACTTCCCAGATTGGATTACACAAAGATTATGATTTCATCTTACTTATCCTCCCTTGACGTCTCCCCCAGATGCCTTGTTATGAATTGTCCTATAGATAGACCACATGGTATCACTGATGTCTCTGGATAACAGCCACAGAGGAAGCCTGCCAAAGTCCATGTGAATGAGCATGGAAGCAGATTCTCTCCTTAACACTCACTGACACGGCTACAGCCCCACCTGATTCCTTGACTGCAATCTTTTGAGAGACCCTAAGCCAGGGACTCAGCTAAACCACCAGGAGATTCCAGACCTACAGAAACTGCAACATAATATGTGTTTGGGTTTTTTTTTTAAGCATTAACATTTTGAGGAAAATGTCTTATGTAGCAATACATAGCTTATACTACTGTGCCTCTCAATTCATTGTTGAAAGCATTCAGGTCAGAACTGACTTTTACAAGGGAATAATTACATACTTCTTACTTATAAGTAATTAAAGAGGAGCCACAGTTCAAATAGACAAACATTTTTGAACACCTAGGTATTCTTAGCATGGTGATAGGTTCTGGGGCCAAACAAGAATTAATTGCTCAAAAACAATATACAGATTAGTGAAAGAAACAAAACGAATATCTATAATATAAAGTATATGTGAATTTGACGGTGATAGCATGTGGGCTACCATAACAAGAGAAAGAAGGTGTAAGTTTTAAATTCTGTCTGGGAAATATAGAGGAAGCTATGGAGAAGTGTAAACTTGGAATTTGAAGCAGGAATTTTTAAGCAGACAGGGGAAGATCAACCAATTTATTCCTCACTCAAATATTTGATTATCCACTAGTACCTGGAAGAGAACATATGTTTGCCAAATTCTACAATTTCTTAAAAATCTAGTTCAATGTCTACTCTCCTCATGAAACCTTATTAGACCTTGAACTTTATTGGACTAATTATCTCGACAAGTGATTAAATACCCTGATAACCTAAGAGTCACATTGAGGCTTTTAAAAAGAATTTATTACAGACACCCTCTCCAGAATTACTGAATCAGAATCTCTAGATACCACAAATCTGCATTTTAAAAAGCTCCTTAGAGTTTGCCTCTCACGTCCAGTATGGAGTAACAGGGACTAGATTATTCTTGCCTAACACAATCCAAAAATACACAAACTATATGAAGCAACAATTTTTAACAAATTAAATTGGACATCAGGCAACACAGAAAAATAATTCCTAAGAGATTAAAGCAAACAGGATGAGCCCTACCATTTCCCCAGTCTATTATCTTGAGAGGGTTTCAAGAGCATGATATATAAAGGGAAAATTTATGTAGACTCCAGCAAATTACCTCATTTGAAAAAACATAGCTGAGAGTCTGGACAAACCAAGGTGACTAGGGTTCATGAAACAGATTACCAGAGACAAGAAAGCTGCACAAATGAAAAAATATAGAGAAATGCAGAGGGAAATTTATAGCACTCCAGGCCTACATGAATAAGACTGAAAGATCACACATCAATAACCTAACATCATACCTTAAAGAACTAGAAAAACATGAACAAACCAAACTCAAATCTAGCAGAAGAAAAGAAATAATGAAGATCAGAGTGGAACTAATGAAACTGAAATTTAAAAAATACAAAGGATCAATGAAACAAAAATTTGGTTCTTTGAAAAAATAAGCAAAATTGATAGACCTTGAGCTAGATTAATTAAGAAATGAAGAGAGAAGACCCAAATTAGCTCAATCAGAAATGAAAAAGGAGACACTACAAATGCTATGATAGAAATACAAAAGATCACCCGAGATTATTATGAATACCTACTTCTATGCAAACAAACTAGACAATCTAGAGGAAATGGACACATCATTGGAAACATACAATCCCCCAACCTTGAATTGGGAAGACATAGAAACTCTGAACTGACCAATAACAAGTAGTGAGATTGAAACAGTAATTATAAATCCCCTAACAGCAACAACAACCACAACAAAAGTCCAGGATCTGATGGACTCATAGCTGAATTCTACCAGGCCTTCATAAAAGAACTGGTAGCAATTTCACTGAAACTATTCCACAAGATTGAAGAGGAAAGGAACCCTCCCTACCTTATCCAACAAAGACAGTATCACTGATACCCAAGCCAGAAAAAGGCACAACATATTAAAAAAAAAAAGAAAATGCAGATAAACATCCCTTATGAACATAGATGCAAAAGTCCTCAACAAAATATTAACAAGCGGTATTCACCAGCACATAGAAAGACAATGCACCATAACCAACCAAGTTTTATCCCAGGGATCCAACGGTGGCTCAACATACACAAGTCAATAAGTGTGACCCACTACATAAAAAGAATTTTTTAAAAAATTATCCGATCATTTCAATAGATGCAGAAAAAGTAATTTGATAAAATCCAGCATTCCTTCATGATAAAACCCTCAGCAAACTCGCATAGAGGAAGCATTCTTCAAGATCATAAAAGCTCTATGTGACACAGCCACAACCAATGTCATCCTGAATAAAGAAAAGCTGAGCACATTCTCCCTCAGAACTGGAACAAAGTAAAGATGCCCACTTTCACCACTACTATTGGACATAGTATTGGACAGAACAATCAGGCAAGAAAAAAAGGGAGTATCCTAACTGATAAAAAAGAAATCAAACTAGCTTTATATGCTGATGATATAATCTTATACATAGATAACCCTAAAGATGCCTCCAAAGACGCCTGTACTTGAAAAACAAATTTGGTTAATTTTTCAGAATACAAAATCAGCAAACACAAATCAGTAGCACTGCTATACACCAACAGTGACCAAGCTGAGAATGAAATCAGGGACTCAATTCCATTTACAATAGCAGCCAAAAAGCGAAAATACCTGGGAATATATTTAACCAAGGAGGCAAAAAATCTCTACAAGGAGAACTACAAGACACTGATGAAAGAAATTGTAAAGCACAGTAATGGAGGCACATTTCATGCTCATGGGTTAGAAGAATCAACATTATTAGAATAACCATATTACCCAAAGCAATCTACAGATTCAATGCAATCCCTACCAAACTGCCAATTTCATTTTTCACAGAATTAGAGAAACACTCCTAAAATTTATATAGAACCAAAAAACAGTCAGAATAGTCAAAGCAATCCTAAGTAAAAATAATAAAGCTGGAGGCATCACATGACCTGACTTCAAATTATACGACAAAGCTGTAGTAAGCATGGCATTGGTACAAGAGCAGACACATAGACCAATGGAACAGATTAGAAAATCCAGAAATAAACCCAAACACCTACAACCAATTGATCTTTGACAAAACAGACAGAAACGTACACTGTGGAAAGGACACCTTATCCAGCAATGGTGCTGGGAAAATTGGATAGCTGCATGCAGCAAAATGAAACTTGATCCCTATCTCTCCCCATATAAAAAAATTAACTCAAAATGGATTAAAGACTTAAATGTCAGACCTGAAATCACACAACTTCTAGAGGAAGATCTAAGAAAGTCTCTTGTGGACATTGGCCTAGTCAAAAAAATTATGGCTAAAATTCTATAAGAAAATTCAGTAAAACAAAAATAAATAAATGGTATTTAATTAAACTAAAAAGCTTTTGCACAGCAAACAAAACAATCATCTGAGCAAATAGGCAACTACAGAACGAGAGAAGATATTCATATATAGCTGACAAAGGGCTGATATCCAGAATCTACAAAGTACCCAAATAAATCAGCCAGAAAAAAGCAAATAACCCCATTAAAAAGTGGGCAAATGAAATAAAGACATCTCTCAAAAGAAGATATACAAAAGTCCAACACACATGAAAAAATGCTCAATATCACTCATCATCAGGGAAATGCAAATTAAAACCAAAATGAGATACCACCTTAAACTGTCAGAATGGCCATTATTAACAAACCAAAAAAAAAAAAAAATAGATGGCATTCGGATACGATGAAAAAGGAACAGTTATACACTGTGTAAATTAGTATAGCCTCTATGGAAAGTGGTATGGAGATTTCTCAAAGGACTAAAAATAGATTTACAATTATCCAGCAATTGCACAATTCTACCCAAAGGAACAGAGGTCATTATACAAAAAAGTCACCTGCATTCACATGTTCGTCACAGTACAATTCACAACAAAGATAAGGAATCAGCCTAAGTGCCAATCGACCGATAGTTGGATGATGGAAATGGGGTATATATACACCATGGAATACTATGCAGCCATGAAAAGAATAAAACAATGTCTTTGGCGGCAATGTGGATGAAACTGGAGACGTCATACTAAGTGAACTAACACGGGAATGGAAAACCAAGCACCATATGGCCTCACTTATAAGTGTGAGCCAGATTATGGATCTGCAAGGGCATAGAGAATGGTATAGTGGACACTGGACACTCAAAAGGGGGATGGGGGAGGGTGGGGAGGCATGAATAATCAATCACCTATCGAGAACAATGTGCACAGGTGAGGGTGTTGGGTGCCATTGAAGTCCAGACTTCTCCACCACTGTACAACGCATCCATGTAAACAAAATTCATTTGTGTCCCGTGAAGCCATAGAAATAAAAAAATACATGAAGCCAATTGGTCCACAGTAGGTGCTAAATGTCATTATTACTATTGCCTCTGCTGTTATCATTATTACTGCTCCCTCTTTTTACTTGATGAGCATCTACTTATGTTCTCAGGCTGTAAGCCAAATGATCAGTTCCTTAGACATTCTCTCCCAACATCTGTGACAATGGATACACACATTCAGCAAATATTAATTGTGAGACGACGACGTTTCAGGCAGGTTCTAGGTTAGAAACTGAGAATAACGGAGAGAGAGGGGAAGACAAAATCTGCCTCTTGGTTGAGCTTATATTGTGGCTAGAAGACTAAAAATAAAGCAAAGGAAACACATGATCAACTGTGCTATGTAGTGATCAGTGCTGGAGAAAAGTCAGAGAGGGAAGACATTAGAGACTAGCAGAGATTTGATATTTCGGTTTAAAACAGGATGCTCTAGGAAGGGCTCACTGAGAAAATTACACCAGGAGCAGAACCTTTAAAAGGCAATAGAGTACCATGTTCTGAGAGAGAATAGCCCAAGCAGAGAGGAACAGTGCAAGAGTCCTGAGGCAGAGGCATGTCGGCATGGGCAAGAAACTCAAGATCGAAGAGGAGGGGATACAAAACGAATAGGAATGAAGGTCGGAAAGGAAGTATTTTTGCTCCGAAGACTATTTTTGCTTTTGTAACAGCAGAGTTGCATGATGTGACCCACTTGAAGAGTCTCTCCCTGGCTGCCATGTCGGAACAGGCCAGAGGAGAATGGGCAGAAGAGGGAGGTACAATCATCCTGCCAGGCACAGCATCATTGTGACCTTCCTCGCAACTTTATTATTAGAGTGGCGGGTTTGCCTAATTGGGTGGTTATTTGGTTGCCACTCTTTTCCAGTAAACTCTACACTTGGTAAAGCTGAGAAGTATAGATAGTTTAACTCACTATTAAGTTGCTAGCATCAAATACAAATCTTGGAACCTATTAGTTGCTCAGTAAACATCTGTTTCATCACTGAGTGAAAGAATGAATCAGTGTATATTATTACATCTCAACTTTTGACTTCTTTTACAGATTGCAAGCTCCTAGCTGACATTGAAAGCTATATTTTACGCTTTCAGTTTCTACAACTATCCTGTGTCCTCGGGGATAAGTGCTCAATAAATGTTAGTTGACTTGAGGCCAAGTACAGTGGCTCACACCTGTAATTCCAGCACAGAAGGAGGCCAAGGTGGGAGGATTTAGAAGCCATCCTGGGCAACATAGAGAGATCTCATCTCTACAAAAAATAATGGAAAAACAGTCAGACATGGTGGCACACACCTGTAGTCCAAGGTGCTCAAGAGGCTAAGGCATGAGGATCACCTGGGCCCAGAAGTTTGAGGCTGTGGTGAGCCATGCCATGCCACTGCACTCGAAACCTGGGCAACAGAGTAAAACTCCCACTCAAAAAAAAAATAGTTAATTGACTTGATTTGCTGTTTTCTGGTCTAGTTTTATGTTTTCTACAGTGTACATTTCCTGGAAGAAAAATATAGAATACAAAAGAAATACAGAAAGTCAAGATAAGCTTTAAAAAGTCCAAACAGAGAACATAAGCTCTTAAGGTCTACATATTGCCAGAAACTATGAAACTCACACAAAGGAGAATCAATGATGGATTTTTTTCCCCCTGTCTTTTGGGAAATAACACTTGATAACAGAAGTTTATTTATAATCATAGCTGCAAAATTGCCTCTAGGAAAGCAATAATAATGGGGCCAGCTATCTTGTTTTCTTACAAATCCAATTAAAAAGACCCTATAACTTAGCTATATTTGTCAAAATCATACTGAGAGAACCAAATCTATGGCACTTACCAAATCATCTCAGTCCAGTTTACAAAGTCCCCGACATTGGAATATACAAATGTAGGCATTAATTGGCTGACTGAAATACATAATAATAATACATTTTACTGCTAGGAAATACTTGATAAATTTTAAATACACAATCAATATATTATTCATTCTCTAGTGGTCCTTCACTGTGCTGAAAATATATATTGTTTTAAAACACTGGTCTTAAAAATAGTATTTAAACTAGACCAATAATGAAGTCTTCACTGTTTCTGATTACTTTTTCTCCTCTAAAGACACCTTTATTTTTGAGATTACTAGTGTGAGCTCTTTCACTAAGTAATAACTTTCCATTACTAAATCAAAACAGAACCTAATTTATTTCCATGAACAATTTGTATGCAATTCACGGAGTAGATACAGCATTCCTATAACAGATAGGTTACAATGAACAGCTCTGTCTTCTTTCCAGAAACAGTCTTCAGGATGTTTGTATTTTGGTCACAATCAATGGAGGTTTAGTAGAAGATATTTCGTGTTTCTTTATGGTAGCACAAGCAATGAGTGAGATAGACACAGAGATGTCAAGTTGCTTTCTTTCCCAAGATTATACTCAAGACGTTTTCCTATGCTCCATCACGACGTAAAATGTAACTTGATAAGAGACTGTGGAGTCTCATCCTTGTGGTTTAACTGAACACACTTCTTTCCCCCAAACTCTAATCAAATCAGGGAAGCAAAGAAAAATATGTGCGTATATATATATACATTTCTTTTTTCTCCCAGTCTTTTACTTTATTATGATGTCTATCACCTTCCTGATAAGAACTTTTCCAGGAATTGTGTGTAAGGTGTATGCGTGTGTATATATATATATATATAAATTTTTTTTTTTGAGAAAACAGGATTTATTGAGAGGACAGAAAAGCTCCCACAGTGGGAGGGGACCCGAAGGGGTTGCCCAAACTTCTCCAGGAATATTGGTGAAACTGCATGTGACCTGCTGGTGTCCACACATTGCAGCTGTACCGCCCCGCCCCGTCCCACTTACCACGACCTTGGCTTGAACTCGTGTTCTGATGGTGTCACCCTAAAGTTATTACTTTTTTTAAAAAAATAAGCAAGGGAATCTTACTTTTATTTTTTCACCGAGACCAGGAAATTATGTAGCTGGTCCAGATGAGAAGTACATTGAATATCAAATTTTTAAGCAGACCCATAAATATACAAATAAACAAAAAAGTGGCTTTCTTTGTTGCAAATATTTTCTAAAAATTTTTCTGTTACTGAGTTTAAAAATATATTTCCAGTACTAGTCACAATCAATCATGAAAACACTTATCCTGAAATGTTTAGAAAACAAGATTATTTTTTGCTTTTCTAATTCCTCTGAAATATACCTTTAACTTAGTCTGGATTTTCACCAAAAAACAGATGAAAAAATAGCAGGAAGTATAATTCCCAGATGATTTATCAATGGAGAATCTTGGGAATAAATCCTTTAAATCAGCCAAATTTAGAACTTAGAAATACTAAAGAACAAACATTCTCCTGTCAGCTTTCCTGAGGTGGTCTCTCCAAGGGCCCCTTGTCTTGGGCTATATAGAATGTTGGTTAAGAGTTTAATCTTTGGAGCCAGACATCCTGGGCTAATATTTAGAATTCATACTTAATAGCTATGTGATTTAGCACAAATTAATATTGTTGAGGCTATTTTCTCTTTAATAAGCTATGTGATAAGTAAATGAGATGGTGTAATAATAATAAAAAAGCCAAAGACCTAAAGGAAGTCCCTCATGAATGTTCGTTTCTCAGCTCCAGGATCAAAGCACCCACATGGGGTACAGAGAGCAGCTTCTCACCAGAACAAAGCAGGCACGTTGGGAGACCAGAAGATCCAACTCACAGCCAGCGCCATGTCCGAAGGCAGGTTCAGCTTGGATGGGCAACACTGAGGCTGAATCTGTGCAGGAAACCTGGTCATCGGGAGTCCTGAGGACTCCCGCAGTCCCGCAGGCAGATCACTGCCCTCTGGACAGTCTGTAAAACCTTGGTGAGGCCCGAGAAGCTGGGAAAGACTCAGGCTTAGAAAGAAGTTTCTGGCCAAATGAAGACAGGGAAAGGGGAGTCAAAAAGAAAGGCCAGATCCTTGGCAATTGGTGTGTAGGAATTACGAGTCCAGGGTGGCTTCCACATGAGCCGGCCAGTCATTCACTTTGAAGTGTCTGAAATGCTTATTCTGTGCCAGGCACAGGAGCTAGAGAGGCCTGGTCTTGGAGTTGAGAAGTTTGTTGTATAGAGTGAGAGACAAACGTATCAACATAGGGAAAGAAACACACTAGAGATAAACCTGGTGTCATGGGGCAAGACCAGGGGCCAAATGAAGGGGCTTAGGGTGGGTTCCCCAAAGAGATGATGCCCATACTGGATCTTGCATCTTGGAAGGATGCATAGGAGCTACCCAGGAAAGAAGGTGAGACAAGTTTCAAACATGCATACTAGAAGAACTCCAGGCTCGAGTCTCCAAGGCAGTGAACCTTCCTCCATGTCATTGGAGAAGACTGGGCAGAAAGTGTCTGAGGCTGTTTGAGTACTGTCTGCATAGGGCCAGAATGGTCTCTGAGCAGAACTGAGCCTACCTGTGGGAGCTCAGGCAGCCTGCAGGATGAAGCCGGGAAGGCAGAGGCTAAGAAAGTGGGGCACGGGTAACAAGGACAGTAATCCGAGACAGTGGCAGGGTTGTAGAAAATAAACAAGAATCCTCAACTCTCCTTTCAAGACTCCTCCTTTCTCCTCTGTGGAACTTTTAATTGGAAACGAGTGAAAGACCAGATGTCAGGGTCCCTGCTTTTCCTAGTCATCAAGGTGACAATGAAGACAGAAGTGGCCAAAGGGACCATTTGATAAGGGTTAGTTTTTGACGGCCTGCCAATTAGAAAACAGCCCAGAATAATCAAAAATAATCCCCTGGTTTTAATCTCTCCTTATGAAATAATTTAAATTCCTTTCCCCCTGGTGTTTATTTGGATTGAATATGCATATGACCCCATCACTGACTTCCGGTGAGTCTGCAAAGACAAGATCAGTCATAAGTAACCTCAGTAGGTGAGACCCTGTTTCTCTCTTCTTTATGTTGTTTGCCCTGCCACTGTTCCTGCTGCAATTCCATGAGCATATTCTGTGATAAGCCCTGTATCCATACAAATGCACTGCCCTGGACCCAAACCAGTCAATGGCAAATACAGTTGGACAGAGAATTGTTAAGAGGCCAGAAGGATCTCAAGGTACCTGGCCTCTTTGACAGGTGACTGCTTCTAATAAGTGAGACCGATCGTGATTTATCCTATTTTTAATACTCTCCAGCAGAGGGGATTCACCTTTTCTCTGTATTTGAACCCTTCTCCTGACTTTCTTTCCATGGCTATTTGCTTCATAATTTTAAAAAAAGATGAATAAACATGTACTTTTCAACACAAGAAGCTTAATAATCAGATATCCCCAGAAAAGCTGTTTGTATGTAAAAGAGCAAAGACAATGGGAACTCATAGAATCTAAATAAATTTAATATGAAATGGAAATCGCACAGGTTAGCAAACTCAAAGGTTGCTAGTTTTATAAATTTAAAGAGGTGTAACACAGAGATTCATATGTATTTAAAATACTGATGATTAGGTCAGAATTCTGTGACGTTTGTACATTCGTTCACAACACAGACCACACAACTATCCATTACATTAGTCATTTTGCAAAGACCTTTGTACAAGAAGCAAATAATTCTTCTGTGCACAAAATTTCAGTATTCAGAAGGGAGGCTCAAACAAAGAGACTAAAATTTCATTTTCAGAACTGTAGCAAGACTCACTCCCATTTACATGATAAAATGTCACCAGGAACAAAGAGACCTCAAATGTGGTCCAGATAATAGACATTTCCTAAGTATACTGAAGACAATTTACTGTGCTTGATACCATCATAAAATGTGTCCTGGGAGTTTACTGTAGAAAGAAGGTTCACATCTACTTCTGTCATATTTCAGGTATTTTATCCTTGTGTGTTAAATCTATCTATCTTCATAGAAAAAAATAGGAGGTGTAACATATGAAATCCTAGTTCACTAGAACCAAGGGGACTTTTAATTGGACTAATGACTTTTTTCCAATAAGGAGGAAACTAATTAAGGAATAATAATTTCTTAAAACTTCCATTGTATGACAGAATTTTTTTTCCCCCGACAGCTAAAAGCCTACAAGTTCTGAATTAATTTATCTGGTTATGACAACCGAAAACTTATTAGTATAACTCACTCTAACTCCTAATTGCTCCACATTTGTGAAAGAAGAATAATGATTACAAGTTATGTCTTCAAATATCAAACAGGTCTAAATTTACCATGTAGCATACATAGTTCAAAGATAAAGATCCTTCCACCTGGAGATTAATTGTGAGAAAATAAAAGCAAAAGTGAATGTATTTAACAATAAGCTGATCTACAATTTGAAGTTTTTACTCTGAAAAGAAACAACATTTAACTGAGGACCAAGTGACTAAGGACCATCTACAAGTCAGCTCTGCTTTGTCTCTGAGTACCAAGAGAAAGCACAGTGAGGTGGTAGAGTTTCCTGTACTCGGCTAGCCTCTGTGCAGAAGGCCTTTCTCTGAATCTAAGAGACCAAGAAGCACTAAGGATATAGAAGACAAATTTATAAAAATTTACCAAGATTTTGTACTCAGATTGTTTTGCATGTATTTTTCAGTTCTCACTTCATTCAAAAGACACTAAAACAATCAACTGTAGCTGATCCATTGCATGAAGAGTACCCACCTGGTGACTTGTATTAAAAAAAAAAAAAGGGTGGTCTCCCATGTCAAAAGCAGGGCAATTTATTTGTGTATTTCTATGCTCAATTAAAACAAGATATTGAACTATGGTTTTGACGTGAGTTCTCTCTTTTATCAACATGTTTCAATTAACCCATTATATCTGCATCCTGATCACCCAAAATGGCTTTGTCATGTCAGAAGAATGGGTTACCCATGCTGTGGGGAGCCCTGCGGGGTCACGGGCAGACAGCACAGCCCTCAGTTGTCTGCCCTCACCGGGGTTCCCTTGGCTCAAGAGAACTCAAAGTCACGTGCCTTTCTGGGGACAGTCAGAATCCCATTACTAGTTATTCTACAGGTAAAAAAGCCCAGCCCCCTCAGTCAGACTCGGAACGCCCTCCAGGACTGTCTGGCGTCAGAGCTCTTCATGGAACGGACTGAGCTTCTGGAAACTACATCAGGACTGAACATCCCAGCTCAGTTCTACCCCTGCTTCCTGTTGGGTTCTGAACACACGCTCTGGGACACGTCCTGATCTCTAATGTCTGTGTGAGTTAGCTTCAGCTGAGTCCTTCAGTAGGCTTCTACAGTGCTCTCCCTTTAACTTGACTCTCAAAGGGCCCCTAACTGCTTGCAGCCTGCCTGAGCACGGGCGTCGAAGCTGACCATCTGACTGGAACACAAGGCTGAGATCGAGCCCCTGCGTCGCCCACATCCCTTTCCCACTCACAAACCCTCTCCCCGTGTCTGCTCTTCCTACCCAAAGGTCCACAAGAATGGACACCAGCTGTCCTACTTCAACGGACTGTAACTTTCGTTAGATCTCGTTACCATATTATTATAATTAGTAACTAAACTAGGGTATAATAACACCAGCTGCTATAACAAATAGACCCACAAAATTATGTCTCAAACCCAGCATAGGTGTACCTTGAAGATGCCGCAGGTTGGATTTCAGACTACTGCAATAAAGCAAATAGCACATAAAGTGAGCCACACGTATTTTTTTAGTTTCCCAGTGCATAGAGAAGTGATATTTAACTGTAATGTATTCTGTTAAGTGTGCGACAGCATTATGCCTAAAAACACAAGGTACAGACCTTAAGTAAAAAGTATTTATTGCTAAAAAACTCTAGGACAGGTGCAGTGGCTCAAGCTTGTAATCCCAGGACTTTGGGATGCCAAGGTGAGAGGATTGCCTGAGCCCACGGGTTTGAGAACAGCCCGGGCAACTTGGCAAGACCTCATCTCTACAATAAATAATAAAAAAAAATTCTAATAATCCTATGTAAGAGCATTCAGCAAATTGTAATCATTTTGCTGGTGGAGGGTCCTGCCTTGATGTCAATGGCTGCTGACAGATCAGGGTGGTGGTTGCGGAAGGTTGAGGTGGCCGTGGCAATTTCTGAAAATAAGACAATGAAAGTTTTCCACATCCATCAACTCTTCTTTTCATGAAAGCCTTCTCTGTGGCGTGTGATGTCTGATAGCATTTTACCCACAGTAGACCCTCTTTCAAAATTGAAGGCCAGCCTCTCAAACTCCATCACTGCTTTATCAACTAAGTTTAGGCAATAGTCTAAATCCTTTGTGGTCATTTTAGCAATGCTTATAGCATCATCACCAGGAGAAAATTTCACCTCCAGAAACTACTTTCTCTGCTCATTCTTTAGAAGAACCCCTCACCTGTTCAAGCTTTATCATGAGCTTGCAGTCATCAAGTCACATCTTCAGGCTGCACTTGCAATTCTGGTTCTCTAGCTGTTTCCTCCACATCTGCCGTTATTTCCTCCATTAAAGGCTTGAAGGCATCAGTCATGAGGGTTGGAATCAACTTCTTCCAAACTCTTGTTAATGTAGATACTGTATTTGACCTCCTCCCATGAATCACAGGTGCTCTTATTGGCATCTAGAATGGTGAATTCTTTTCAGAAGGTTTTCAATTACTTTGCCCAGAGTCATCAGAGAAATCGCTATCTATGGAAGCTATAGCCGTACAAAATGTATTTCTTAAATAATAAGACTTGAAAGCTGAAATGACTCCTTGATCCGTGGGCTGCAAAATGAACGTTGTGTTAGTGGCATGAAAACAACGTTCATCTCCTTGTGAATCGTCATCAGGCCTCCCAGGTGACCGGGTGCACTGTCAATGAGCAGCAATGTTTTGAAGGAAATCTTTTTTCTGAGTAATAAGTCTAAACACTGAGCTGAGAATATTCAGTATACCATGGTGTAAACACATGTGCTCTCATGCAGGCCATTGTTAGCCCATCTAGAGAGCACAGGCAGAGTGAATTTAGAATAATTCTTTGGCCGTGGGATTTTCAGAATGGCAAATGGGCACTGGCTTCAAGGCCAAGACACCAGCTGCATTAGCCCCTGACAAGAGAGTTGGCCTGTTCTTTGAAGCTTGGAAACCAGGCATGATTCCTCCTTTCCAGCGCGAGTCCTAGACAGCATCTTATTCCAATATGTGGATGTGTTATTTACATTAAAAATCTGTTGTGCAGTGTAGACACTTTTATCAAGACCTCAGCTGGATCATCTGGAGAACTTGCAGCTTCACCTTGCACTTTTGTATTGTGGATATGTCTTTCCTTAAACCTCATGGACCAACCTCTGGGAGTTTCAGACTTTTCTTTCTCGCCTCTCCCAGCCTTCATAGGATTCATTTCTATAGATTAAGATTTGGCTTAAGGGAATGTTGTGGCAATTTTGCTCTTTTGTCCAGACCACTGAATCCTTCCCCCTCTCAGTAATAAGGCTGTTTTGCTTTCTCATTGCTCATAAGTTCATCGGAGGAGGATATTTAATTTCCTTCAAAAACTTTTCCTTTGCATCCACAACTTACAACTTGGCTATCTGCTTGACAACAGAGGTCTACGTTTGGCCTGTCTCAGCATTGGACATGCCTTCCTCACTAGACTTTATCTTTCCTAGCTTTTGATTTAAAGTGAGAGACATATGACATATGACTCTTCCTTTCACTTGAACGCTCAGGAATGATGGGAGTTATTAATGGTCCTAATTTCAATATTATTTTGTCTCAGAGAATAGGATGCTTGAGGTGAGGGAGAATGATGGGGGAACAGCTGGTCCATGGAGCAGTCAGACACCCAACATGTATCGATCAAGTTCACTGTCTTACATGGATGTGGTTCATAGCCTCCCAAAACGATTGCAATAGTAACATCACTGATCATAAATCCCCATAACAGATATTATAACAACAAAAAAGTTTGAAGTATTACAAGAATTACCAAATGCGACCCAGAAACATGGAATGGGTCCATGACGTTGGGAAAATGGTATTGATAGACTTGCTGGACACAGTGTTGCCAGTAATCTTCAATTTGTAAAAAATGCATTATCTATGAAGCACAATAAAGCAAAGTGCAATAAAATGAGAGATGCATACAGAAGTCCATAACTTGCACATTTACCAAGTCTCTAGGTAGACAGGCTGGCATGGTGGCCCTCCTCCGTGTGGTCATTTAGAAGTCCCAGCTGTCCCTACTAAATTGTTCACGGTTCCTGGGAGCATGCCTCATTCTAGTAAAAGGAGAAAAGTGCGTGTGGAGGAGCAGGGGTGGGAGATTTTGGAGGCCACACCTGGAAATACTGCACCTGTCTTGAATGGAGTATTCGGTCACAAGGCCGTACCAAACTGCAAGTGAGACAGGAAGATGCAGTTTTCCTGAGTGTCCAGGAAGAAGAGAATGACGTAGATTTTGGTTAGCTGCTTGGCCACACAAGGATCATCCAGAGTCTTTATCTTCCAGGGCACAGTGGATCTGTTCTCTGCAATCAAGTCTTTTTTGGGGACCCGTGGACTAATCTGTAAACCTGAACCTCTGTCAAGCTTTCTCTCTATGTACGTCTTTAGTTTGATTGTGGCTGTTGATCTCTTTCTTGTTCTTGCCTTTTCTAGACTTATTTATAATTTTCTATATCACTGTTTTTTACTAACACAGAGAGAAATGTGTGTATGCATTTCATAGACTGTTGTATTCTTAACAGAATCCTTGTATGCAACTCCATAGAAATGCACATCCCCACTTCGTTGGCATACCTATGCTTAATAAAGAACATAGAACCCCATAGGTTAACACAAGTCACAGTCCCGGGCTCTTTCATTATGTTTGTTCCTCCACAACAACATAAAGTAAGTTGTTATTATGATCATGTTAGAAAGAAAGAAATTTGGGGTTAGAGGTCAAGTAACCACCTCACCCCCACCCAAGGCTAGCCACATAGCAAACAACAAATCTGGAATTTAAATCTAAATTTGCTTCCAGTGCATATCTACACTTTTAACCAACATGTATAGGTACTCTGCCTCATGACTAGGGTTTATGAACTAAGTGCAATGTAACTGACACATAGTCTAGAAACTAGGACAGGAATGGTGACTAATCATGCACGGTCTTATTCCAATATCTCAGTAGAGGAATGGTCTTTGATGAACTTCGAGCACCAACATTTTGGGCTTAAAATCTTAGTGCTCTCTGACTCTCTGCAGGCTCTCTCTGCTTTTCACTTTGCTCTCTGGAAAATCATTTATTTGCTTAAGTCTCCTACTCATACTGAAATAATAATTCTGGAATTCCACTCAGGAGTTTCTGTCAGGATCAGTAACTAACATTGGCTAGAGTCAGCCAGTGAGATATGAGTTATGTTTAAGGAAAACTCTTGAAAAGCTGAGTTACTGATATATTGATTTAAATACATTGTGAATATATATGACTTTGTGAGACTATGTTTAGGTATGTTTAAAATCAATTTCTCATGCAAAAAAAAAAAAAACCAAACAACAAATCTTGTGGTCCACAACCCTGATATAATGCATCTCCTGCCAAGTAGAAGTCTTTTCAAGAGTATTTGTCTTTCATACTATGTCCCTAGATGTTCAATGTGTTACTTAAACTTCTGCTTCTTGAAAATTATGATAGATTTCATCTAGTCCTGCCCACAAAATTGATAAGGCAAAGAAGAGAGCATTGCAGTCAAAAGAGCAAATTGAAGATAGAAACGAATATACCAGGGGTGCCAAAAAATGTATATACACTTTAAGAGATGTTATCCCTATATCACTTTTAGTCCGCCATAACCAGAAGCGTCTGGACGTCGATGGTAACCACTTTGAGCACCTCTTGTAATTGCAGAAGTCAAATGTGACTTGTATTCCTCTTTTGTTATTGGCCTATATTGAGCACTACAATTTTTCTTCTTAAAATGTGTATACATTTTTGGCACCCTCCATATAGAATTCTAAGTTATAATATCAGTTAGAAAATTGGAAAAACGTATTTGATGTGAAGAAAAAAACAAAATTTTAATTTTTTTAGAGTCATTTTATTTTATTTTATTTTAAAGTTTTGGGGTACAATTCAAGGTTGGGTATACAAACGTTGATTATGCAGGTACCCTTGTTGAGGAGGTGTGCCCCTGCCCCTCCCTCCCCTGGCAGGTTCCCTCAACTCCCAGTCTCACCCCCTCACTCCTGGTAGTTTCTCACTACTGCCAATCCCTTTCTCATAGTATTATGATAATTGTTCAAGACCTGCTTATGAGCGAGAACATATGGTATTCTGTTCTTTGTTTCTGTGATAGATCACTGAGTACGATCGTTATGCTGTTACTTCTTTAACTAAATGTATTTTATGGTATGTATTTACATATCAGCAAATAATATTCAACGGATACACTATAAAAAGCATTGACTTTTTGCTGCAGAAGGTGACATCCAAATCTTTTCTGGAAAGAGCCACTGCCTGCCTCTCCAGCATTGTTTCTCCAAGGTCTGTTTTGTTCAACTTCAAGATCCAGACACATAAAGCCGCTTGTGGTTTTCCACACGTACCACAGTAGTTCTGACCACCGTGAATTTGTTTATTCTGTTTCCTTTGCCTCTAATGTTGCCACACCCAAGCGGGAGACTTGGCTTCCTCATCTTTAAAAGGAGGATAATAATTCCACCTATCTTTTGGAGTTATGAGATCGGAAAGACATAGTCAATTTAAAGTGCTTAGAATATACCTGGAATATTGAAAACACTCAATCAAAGTTGTTTTCAAAGGGAGGTGGCCCAATGTGTGTCATAATTACTTCACAATGGTTTAGCCAAAGACATACCGTTGATGTGGCAAGCTCTTGTGTCAAAAAAAGTCTTTCAAGATTTCTAAAATCTACTAACTTGATATATGCGTGCAAAATCCTAGGCTCTCACGAGCAACATGATAAATATAGCAAGATAAATAGAGTTACACTCATATGAATTGATAAATTATTTAAATAAAAAATAAACTTCAATATTTGGTCAGAAAGATGCAAAAGCCAGTCACCATAAGCAGCTAAACTCATAAAATTGTCACCGGTTAGCACACTTCAGGTTACAGACGTCTGCATTTATAGTGGCAAATAATTTGACATGTTTCATGAAATCAGTGATTCAGGAGGTTTTTTATTTCTGTCTTTCCCCTCTGAAGAATAGAACCTCACTCTGTCTCTTTCCACCTCTGATATAATTCAGGAAGAATATCAAGTCTTAATTTAAAATGAGTGATGTAGTGGAGTTTCAGACCATATATCTCTTCAAAGCTGTCACTTTCCTTTCACCACTTTTCCTACATTCCAAAAACAAGTTTAAATTAAACATAGATCAACAATAAATCTGCCAATTGGTATCTTATTTATAGCACTGTTAGAAGAGACATTGATGCTCTTTTATAAACTAAAATGGATGCTTTCTAATTCCTTCAGAATTAAAATCAAAACAACTAAAATATTTTAGAAAATTTTATTAGGCATGAGATGTCTACTATTCTGATGATCTCAGGTATTAGTCACCGATGTGTCTCCCAGGTAAAGTGCAGGGAAGCATGTTCTACGTGGAATGTGGAAATGTTGAAGAAAGGCCTCAGTTTTCATGACCCAAACTCGTTAAGTAAAAAAGTTGTGATGTGACTTGAGGATTTCAAAGGTGAGAAATCTGCCGGAGAGGATGATTTAGCCAGATCCCTAGTACTTAGATCTATTCTAGATATGGTACCGCTAAAATCCCAGATGATTTAACTCTCAAAATTGAGTGATAAGAACTAACCTCTACATATCATAAGAAACATTGTAATCATCAATTTGCAGTTGTGCGCATTTTTATACTTAAATGCAACATGCAGACGATTGACAACGTTTTACTTTAAAAATGCTTCCCTAAAAGTTTGTATAGGCAACCCTCACAAGTCACGGCACTCATTCATTGCTATTCGCACTACCTGACTATATTGGGATGTTTGAGTTTCTGTGACATCAGTACCAGGTTACTCATTGTATGCCTCTAGTTGCCTGCTTCACCACTGTATACTGGGTGTGTAAGAGGCAAATTCATTGTGTTTTTTGTTAACAGGGGTTCAGACTGAGATAAATCTAGAGGAAGGGAATGCCCCAAATCCTCATCCACACTTGTACTTAATTTATTTGATGACATACTGGAATCTGAGCATGACGTGGTAATGGAATGACGCTTCTGGGGGAGAGTGGAAGGGTGAGTGTATTTTGCATAAGAGATCAAAGGAAGTAATTTATAGCCAAATAACAGACCATGGAGACTTTCAAACACAATTATGACTTTGGCACACACTCATCGCGGGTGATGTAGAGCTAACTTCTCTTCCCTTCAAAACTGGCTAGGCTTCTGATTTTGGTAACCAATACAGTACAGTGAAAACCATGCTATGTGACTTTCAAGACTTTGAAGGTCACAGCAGCTTCTCCCTTACTTGTCGGAGCACAAATACTTGTAGTTCTGAGGCCCCTTATAAGAACTACAACTACCCTGACATGCTATGAGAAAATCCACAACAAAATAAATAAAAGCAGTATCTTGAAGAGGTATCTGCATCCCTCGTGTTCATTGAAGCATTATTTACAGACATGAAACCACCCTAAGTGTCCGCTGACAGATGAATGAACAGAAAAAATATTAAACACACATACACACATACACACACACACACACACACGCGCACACACTGGATCTGAGGTCAGGGACCAGCAAGGCCAGATTCTGGTGAGAGCCCTCATTCTGGTTTCCCCAACTGACCAAGAGAGGAAGCAAGTGCTCCACCCTCATTATCTAATTACCTCCCAAAGGTGGCTTCCCCAAACACCGTCAATAACGATTAGGGTTTCAACACAAGAATTCTGGGGGAGGAGAGGAGGGGACCCAAGCATTCAGTCCCTGGCACCCTAGCTACCCCTGATGTGCTCAACATGGGACTCTGCCGACGGAACAGTTCATTATGGCTACCATCACAGAAACTTCTTCTGGACAGCGGTGATCTACACTGACATACAGCGAGAAAGAGAACAAGACAACACGGGGAAGATATTAAGGTAAGAAAAAGTTATATCATTTTTTGTAACTCAAGTCTCAAGAGAAAAGAAGAGAGAGAATGGGACAGAAAGCAATGTTTGAAGAGATAATGCCTGAAAGGTTTCCCCAGCTAATGAAATACATGAAGCTACGTATTCAGTTAGTACTTTCAGCATGTGGGAACTCAAATGTGCTAAAACAAACAAACAAACAAACAAACAGCCCCATTACAAAGTGGGCAAAAGATAGGAATAGATACTTTTCAAAAGAAGACATATGGGCAGCCAACACATACATGAAAAAATGCTCGGCCTCACTATTCATCAAAGAAATGTAAATTAAAACTACACTGAGATACCACCTTACTCCAGTCAGGATGGCCATCATCAGTAACTCAAAAAACAATAGGTGCTGGAGAGCATGCGGGGAAAAGGGAACACTTCTACTCTACACTGTTGGGTGAGAGTGCAAACTAGTACAACCTCTGTGGAAAACAGTATGACGATTCTTTTTTTTTTTTTTTTTTTTTTATTGTGATATTAAGGGGTACATTTAAGGGTTAGGTACACAAATATGTCTCATTCAGGCACCCTTGTTTGTAAGACATGTCCCCCCATCCCCAGACAGGTATTTACTGCCATTAATTGCTTCCCCTATCCCTCCCACCCCCCCATCGTTTCCCACCACTGTCAGTCATTTTCTTGGGCTATGAATTTCTTTTTCCTCCAACTCCACATAGCCCTCTAAAGGTTAAGGTCACCCCTCACTGCTGAGAGGCCCCAGTCTTACCAAGCTCAAAATCTATAGCCACTAACGGTTCATTTCCTGACCATCACCGTTCACTGACATTCCAGGGATTGGCAAACTACGACTGCCAAATACAATTTTATCAAATCACAGTCACACTCATTCATGTATGCACTGTCTACATTCTGCATATAATAGCAGAGTTGAACAGTTACCACAGAGACAGTATAGCCTGTGAAGCCTAAAATATTTACTATCTGGTCCTTTACAGAACAAGTTTGCAGGTGCCTAGTTTATTCAATAAATTCACTGAGCATCTATTATGTGCCAAGTATGGTTTGGGCACTGTGGAGACAGCCATAACCAGGACAAAATTCCTTTCTTCAATGGTAATAAGTGCTGTGAAGAAGACGAAGGCAGGATATGGGACAGAGAATGGGGCCCACCCTATTAGACAGGCAATTAGAGGAGGTTGCTTTGAAGGGGGGTCATCTGAACAGAGACCCAAAGGAAGGAAGGGTGTGAGCTATGCAGGGAGAAGAGGCTTGCAAACCAAGGGAACAGCAAGTTACGAGACCCTGAAGTGAAAGCAAGATCAGTATGAGGGGGGACCCCCCAAAAAGTTGGAATTATCTTTTGGAAGGCCGGCCCTTTACAATACACTTGGAATTTGTTCCTCCGGATCAAGTGGTGGGTTTTTATCTGGAAGTTCTGAGAAGACTGCATCATAATTTGTTCAAGAAACATCCCAAATTGTAGCAAACAGGTGACTGGTTTGCTCACCATGACAACGCACCGGCCCATGCCACGCTGAATATTCAGTAGTTTCTGACCAAAAATGGCAGGACTCCTGTGCCCCAATGTCACCCAAAGTAACTTTTTTTTGTTTCCCTGGATGAAAAAAGTCCTCAAAGGGAAACATTTGGCTGATGTCTGATGTGAAAGAGCTAAAACAAAAAACGGCAGATGCACTAAAAGCCATCAAAACTGATGAGTTCAAAGGCCAGGCATGGTGGCTCAAGCCTGTAATCTCAGCTCTTTGGGAGGTCAAGGTGAGAGGATTGCCTAAGTCCAGGGGTTCAAGACCAGCCTGAGCAACTTGATGAGACCTCGTCTCTACAATAAATCAAAAAAATTAGCTGGGCATGGTGACAAGTGTCTACAGGTCCAGCTACTTGGATGGCTGAGGTGGAAGGATCACCTGAGCCCAGCAGGTCGAGGCTGCAGTGGCCAGGAGCATGCCACGACACTCAGAAATAAAGTCCGCACAGTGCTTTATTTCTGGGAGATGGTGGTCAATGAGAAAAAGAAGATAAACCTGGACTTCTGCACTCCACGATGCAGGAGCCTCCACAGTAGACACGATTTGAACTGAAGAGACAGCATAAATACTATCCTGTGTTACTCGAGATCAATCATCATCCAGTGTTCTAAGCCACGATATGGAGCAACTTCCAAATCTTTCCTACCTCAGAATGTATTCTCTGATGCTTTACATCCACCTGCTCTGTCTCCTTTAAGAGTTGACATCAGCCTCTAATGCTTTCTTCACCAATGATGAGATGGTGTCCAGGGCACAGTTGACTAGTCCTAACACAACCACCTACCCACACACACACTTACATCCTCCCACAGCCCTCAGACACTTAAGACTCTTGGTGACTTATCACTAGTTTCCAGTGTACCCAAGTCAGGCACGTGGATTAATTCTTCGGTGTGACCTCAAACGTGATAATACTAAGAAAACTAAAAATCATTCATAATAAAGTTCCACAACAACATGTACTAGAGAATGAGGAGCATTTCTCAATAAATCTTACCTACAAAAAGTGGGAGGGAAAAAATAGCAAGAGTGATGGAAAAAATAACACCCTGCTCAGTGGGAAAAAAAAGTAAAAATGCTTTGCTGATTCTTCTATTTTAGCATTTACCACGGGGAAACATAATCCCCTTCTTCATTAATACGTCACTGCCCTCTCAGAATCCTAATTCTTATCCGTAGCCCCCAGCACTTAGCAAAAGATCTGACTTAGGCAACACTTAACATATGTGTCACATGAATAAACATCTACTTACACTTGAGGGTATTATTAGATGACAACTACCCCAACGAGTTAACAGATGCACTGTTCGGGGGGAGTGAAAAGAAGACTAAAATAAAGTCAAAATACCTCTATATGTGTAAAATGGAAGAGAATGAGCTATTTCTTAAAATTCCTTGGAGCAGGGTTAAGAAGGAGCCCAGTCATTCTCGAACACTTCTTTCTTCTCTTTTGTGATAGAGGCAAACCAGTGTTACTCATCGCCTCTTTTTCTCCCAAGAATTTCTGCTCCAGCGGGCATAGAGATCAAGGAAAATAAACAAGAATGACTGCTGCCTCCACAACTGAAGAAAGATGTGGCTAGACAACTGGGTGTCCCCTGCGGAGGCAGGCGGTAATAGCAGGATTATCTGGAAGTATAACATAATTTTACATTTTATGTTACATAAACGATATGTCATTAAAAATGAGGACTAGGTACCATTTCCCCAATGATTGAGAATATAGAAAAAAGCAAGAAATGCAAATCTGAGAATTATTTTTGAAAACTTAGAAATGACTATTATACAAATCACACAAATGTAATTAAGTCATAGCACTTTTCACTTGACAATGAAGCACTCTTCATCACTGTAGCTAATTAAAGCAAAAAAAAAAAAACTATAGGAAAATGGCAAAGAAAGTATCAATAATTTAAGACTTCAATAAACTGCTCTAAAAGAGGAACGTAATCTTCCTGCAACCTTTTAAGGTTTCTTACAATTCTTATGTAGTCACAATATCTCATCACCAAAATTTAATCATCAACAATAACTGGAAATAAAAGTCAAAGAAATCAGATGAAAGGAATTTCTGAACAGCCAAAGAGTATGATTGGTTCATGGTACAACAGGACTGGCAGTAGCTAAGTATTCAGCACAGTCAAAAACTGAGAAGACAGACGTGTGTCAGAGGATTTTCAACCTGGAGGAAGAAATGGTGAATACCTACTCCTGCCACCCGTTAAATACTTTTAGAAATAGAATCCCTTACCCCCACATACACTCTTTACCCACTCCTGCTACAGTCCTCGACTCGGTACCTTTCACCTAACGCAACGGAGAGTTCACCTGATGGCTTACTGCCTCCCTTCCCCATTAGAGTATAAGCTTCACAAAAGTAGAGACTTGAAGGCAGAAGGACCTGTTTTGTTCCCTGGGGAATCCCTGGAGGTTGGACGAGGGCCTGGCACATAATGATGTGGTAGTCATCAGTGCCATATAGTCTATTTCTGTTCTCCACCTTCTGGGCACAAATAATACTGTACTCTCTGGCTCCTTATGGTTGAAAAGGGCCATGTGACAAGATCTGACCAGTGCATAGGAGAAAAGTGGGGTGTGTCTTGTCCAGGCTAACACACTTAATTGTGGGTATGAGACCCAGAACGCTCTTACTTAGCTGCTCCAGCTACTGCTTGCTCCTGATGGGAGATGCTCTGTCAGCCAGTCCCAGAGTAAAGACAACACCAGACAGAGCCCCAGGCAACCCACAATGGATTTAAAGTATGGGCAATAAACAAACCTTTGTGCTTTAAGCTTCTGAGGGGGTCAAAGGTTGTTATCACCCTTCCTAACTGATAAGGTAGGCACTCAATAAAAATTTGTGGTTGAATTTGTCAGCTCTCCTTGCAGAATTCATAGAGAATAATGACTTCTGAGGGGACCTGTTTACTTACAATATGCCCCATTCTAATTTGGAAAAATTCATGTCTTTCCCGGTATGTAGTTAAAAAAACAAAACAAAACTGTGTTGTTAATGCAATGGCAGGATAGAAGATGGGCAGGACATTAAAAAAAAATCAGCCTCACTCTCTTCTTTCTATATCTGCCTCAAGCGGTCCTGAAGAATTCTTTGATTGATCAAAGTCTAGAGAGCGACTTAGAAGTTATGCTGTGAGAAGTAATCAATATTAGCAAGAGAAAAGCGTGTCTTGAAGACGTTTTACTCAGAAGCCCCTCAAGGGCTTAAAGCTCCCTCCAGAAAAGCACAGGACCCCAGGGAGGAAAGAGCCCCTTCAGTACGGACCCTAGTCATGGAGAGAGCCCCAAAGTAGAAGATCAAAGGGCTCAAAGTGCATGGAGGGACAGTAGGCCAAGAAGAGACTCTAAGCTGCCCAGGTGTGATGATTTTGTGATATGCACAAAAATCGTTGATACTCCTTTTCAAGAGGTAGGCCTTAATAACCCTCTCCTTAAGTATGGGGAGGCTATACTTAGTGACTAAGCAAAAGAACACAGCATAAATGATAATGAGAGGATTGACCAAAACACTGTGGCTTCCTTTCTCCCTTTTTCTCTCCCTTTCTCTCTCTCTTTCTCTCTCTCTCTTTCTCTCTCATACTTCACCTGTCAAAAGCCACTGCCACATCATGAAGACACTCCGCAGCCCAACGGAGAGGTCCATATGGTACGCAACTGAGGCTTCCTGATAGCAGTCAGCACCAATGTGCCGGTAACATGAAGGAACCATCTTGGAGTGGCTCCTCCAGCCCGGTCATGCCATCAGATGACTGCTGCCCTGACTACACCCTCATGAATTACCCAAAGCCAAAAACACCCAGTTAAGCTGCTCCTGAATTACTAATTCAAAAAACTCTGGAATAACAATTTGTTGTTTCTAAGCTGCTAAATTTGAAGGATAAGTTCTTACACAGCAAAAGAATTTATCAAGTGTCCTCTAGCCTGTTGTATATATGTGTACATATGTTATACGAGTGATGTGTTCACAGTGGCTGTATGGAATGGATTATACACCGACCCAGATGACTCAGATATAACTGAGAGGATGCAAACATGTTCCACCAGCAAGTACAGCATTCCCTGGCTCCTCATCCTAGGTTTTCTTGTGCATCATGTATTGCTACCTCGATCTTTTGAAAACAGCCTTCCATCTAACACATGTGAAAACCAGTTTCATCTCTTTATTTCACACCATCTGTGACAGGCCTTCACTTCATCGTGACTCAAAAAATTCTTGAAGAACCACATAACAGCAAAGGGAATAGACCATTGTTAACAACACCTGCATGCAGGGCTGTAGAATGACTATTTTTATTCATATTTATTCATACGTCACCTTTTTCCAAAAAGACTTAAGGAACTTAGTAGAACAGCTCTCATAGGACTCACTTTCCCCAATACTGACCCATGCCATATTCAGCAGCGGAATAGTTGTTATTACCTTACTACCCCTCCTCAGAACTTGCATTTCATTTTCTGGGTAACTTACTACTTCATTAAACTGCAAGCCCCCTACATACGAACACTCAAGTTGTGAGCTTTCAAAGACGTGAATGTGTATTTACTTGTCCAATCACATAAATTACTTCATGCGTCTGGCCTACATTGCCATGTGCATGCATCCTCTGCAAGTAATAATGCTTTTGTGTACTTTATAGCACTGTATAGAGTACAGTCGGACAGTATTTTTATTTCATGTCCAGGATGTCTGGAAACAAACATAAAAGCCACAGTGATGTAGCTGGTACTGTATAGCCGATTGTATTAATTGGGTACCTAGGTTAACTTTTTGGGACTCATGAACAGACAGCACAGAGTGCATTCGTATGTAAGGGACTTACTGTAATTCAGTTTGGGGGTGTTTTTTTTGACCCAGAGCAAAACTACAGTTCCAGTTGTGTGTGTGTCAGCAGGCTGAGGAGCACATATAAGTCAAGGCACACACACAAAGACAAAAAACAAGCAAACGCTACATGGTTGCCAAAGTATTCTCCATCTCCCAGCATTTTGCATCTCCTCTTTCCTATCTGGAGTATAAGTGGTAGCAGGGAGATGATCATTAAGCAGCCCGTGATCTAACTTCTGTAACAGTGTTTATGGAGTTCCTAAACCTTCCTGCATATGGACAGAAAAGGAGGGTCAGTGGTACGAGGTAAGGTTAAAACAAGGTGGTACTAAGGTTTGCAGTTGAGTCAGCTTCAACAAAAAGCAGGATGTCTGAAACCAAGTGATGCAAATGGTGAAAATAACTTCTCCAGATCCCCCAAATCCCAGCTATTTGCTGTAAGATTAAATGTCCCATGTCACCCTATTTTGTAGCAATAATGAAAACCCGACATAAGCATGAAAAAAAAGTCTTTATAAATTCCTTTTGCATAGATAAAAAGAAAGGCAGCATGTTACCTAAGAAATAGTTTCCAGTTCCATTTCAAAAGCACTTTTTGAGTACTTACTGCATGCTATAACACTCCAGTAGAAATGGGGGGTTAGAGTGATAAATAAACATAGCCCCTGCCATCGGGAATACTTCAATTGAAAAGTAACTCTTATCCCTTAAGGATTTCAGGTCCTTTTTTGAATCCTATCTCTCTTCCCAAGTAAACACATATAAAACAAAAATTCTGCTACCAAATTCAGTTTATCCATGAATCGTCAAAGTCCCTGGATCTTAGGATAAGTGTATCTTGATCTACTAGAAGAAAAAATATATATCAAATTTTATTTGATAAACATGTTACATAATACTTAACCTATATATATTCTAGCCTCTCTTCTAAGCAGCTGAAAACAGCATCTTTAATCTTATCATATACTAAATATCATAGAGGACAAAATACATACGTTCATGCAAAAGTAACATTTATATAAAAGTAGCATTTACTAATATTTCTGGCATCACTTTTTATAAGCAATAGTAATTGAACTGAAGTAAAATTTGCATGAAACCTAAACTGGTAAGGTCTACAGTTTTAACTTCATCTTTATACTAAGTGTAATTATTTTGTATGATTAATTCTGAATATAAAATATCTTCTGTAGTTCCAAGATAGCAAGTTGAGTACTTCTCATCAGTTTCAGTGGTTTAAGTAATTTTTGGTTATAACACTGGTAGAAAAAAAATTCTCTTGACTTTTTCTTTTAAAAAAAAAAACACTGTTTCTCTACATAAACTGCATTTATGTTGTCAAAAAGGAAACATGAATGACAAGTGAATTAGACACTAGGGATTTAAAAAATAAAATCCTCTCCATAGTTTAGTTTCTGCAGTATCTTCCAGGAGACAGGCTCTCGAATACAGTGCAGAGGATAGTCTTAATGGTGAGGCATAGAAAGCTATCAGGTGTCAGGTGGAAGAATTCAGAAATATCTAGAACAAAAAGAGAAAGAATGACACTGCTAGGGATGGGGAGAGTCAGGACACATCTAAAAAACAGGAGAGAAAGAAATACAAATTGTTGTGCTTTCAAGCTTTCAAGAACATGCTGTCCAATACAATAGCCACTAACTACACGTGGCTATTTAAATCCAATTTAAAAGGGGTTCCTCAGTTGCACTAGCCTCCTTTTAAGAGCTCAAAAGTCACATGGGGCAAATGGCTACCCCATGTACTAGACACTGTGGAATACAGAATATTTCCATGATCTCAGAAAGCTCAATTGTATAGCACTATACTATAAAGTGAGAACCCAGAAGATACTGAGAAACTAGTTAGTCTTGAACAGAATGTACGTAGATTCAGGTATAAATTTTTTTTTTTTTTTTTTGAGTTGAAGTCTCACTCTGTTGCCCAGGCTAGAGTTCAGTGGCACACTCACGGCCACCACAGCCTCGACCTGCTGGGCTCAGGTGATCCCTCCGCCTCAGATTTCCAAGTAGCTGGAATTACAGGCACACGCTACCACGCCTGACTAGTTTTTTGATTAACTGTAGAGATAAGGTCTCGCCAAGTTGCCCAGGCTGGTCTCAAACCTGTGGGCTAAGGCAATTCTCTCACCTCAGCCTCCCAAAGCGCTGGGATTATAAGCGTGAGCCCCCGCGCCCGGTCAATTCAGGTATAAATTATTTTCAGCTAAGTTCTATTTGTAAATTGATACAAAGGAGGTAGAAAACAGCTAAGATTAAGAATTCTGAGCCGGGCTCGGTGGCTCAGCCTGTAATCCCACGCCTTGGGAGGCTGAGGTGAGTGGATTGCCTGAGCCCGCGGGTTCGAGACCCGCCTGGGCAACTTGGCAAGACCTCATCTCTACAATAAATCAAAAAATCAGCCGGGTGTGGTAGCACACGCCTGTAGTACCAGCTCCTTGGAAGGCTGAGGCGGAAGGATCGCCGGAGCCCAGCAGGTCGAGGCTGCGGTGGCCCGGAGCGGCCACTGCACTCCAGCCTGGGCGACAGAGTGAGACTCCAACTCAAAAAAAAAAAAAACCAAACAAAAATGCAAAGGTAACGTAGCACAGAATGAGAAACGTGTGAGCCATTTTTTTTAATTAGTAAAAAAGAAGGTGATAGCAAAGCTTGGGTGACAGGGTCATATATCGGCTTATTAAATTGTCGCAAAAGGGTTCATGAAGGAAATAGGCTTTTAGTTTAATACTGAATAAACTAATACTTTTGTATTACTATATGTCAGCAACTCTCAAAATTATTTAACCACAAACTACACCAAGAAAGACATTTCAGATACTTGTCCAGTAAACAAATTCCACCAAAGTAAACATTTCACGAAGCAATAATTTAGCCTTACTGCAGCATACATTTTCTGATATCCTCTATTATAATTTCATTTTTCAAAAAAAATACAAGGCATGATCCATTAAACTAATTTCAAGACCTAGTCACAGGTTCCAAATGACAGGATGAAGGATACTGCTATAAGGGGTAAAGACTTCTGTGGTAGGATTGGTAAATGGTATATCTGAAGAAAGGAAACCATATATGTAAAAACAGGATTAGAAAACCATGTTTGCATATATTCATGAAGGGAAGATTTGGATTATGGTGATGAGAAAAAGAAGGGGGATGGACAGTTGGGGAATAGCAGGACTTTCCAATTAAATCAGAAAAAATGATTTTCAGATCTTCAAAACCTAGTACAACCATATAAACTAAATGACATAATACTAAAGGAAGAAAACTAAAGGAAAGATATAACTGGGCACAAGACAGAAGCTGATCAACCTACTCCACAAACCAGACTAGTCCCATCTGACCTATTCTTCTCCAAATGAGATACAATGGACCAAGACCCAAATGAAAAAGGGGATAATCTCTGTTTCCATGCCCCAATATGTCCAGATTCTGAGTAAACAGCAGATGAAGTAAGCATCCATTCAGCTTTTCATTCAAAGAATCAAGAGTTGACTACCTACATTCCGTTACTGAACACCACATGTACAAAGGTCATGAAGCATTGCCCCTGCTAATAGGATGTCATAGTCAAAAGCCAGTGTTCTAAATAAATAATTACAGCACAAAGTAATCAGTACCCAGATAGAAGTGTGTCCAAAGTGCTAGAAAAACACAGAAGACCCAGAAAGTGGCTCTGCCTGGGTCAGAAAAGACTTTCAGGAAGAAGAGATAATGTTAAAAACAGCTTTTCTACAACTAGGTAACAATCAACATGATGTCTGGAATAGTACCTCACATATAACTATTAACATTAAATGTAAATGGTATAAATGCCCCACTTAAAAGACACAAATTGGTAGAATGGATAAAAAATACGATGCAAATAACTGCTACCTTCAGGAGACCCACTTAGCTCACAAAGATGCCTACAAACTCACAGCAAAGAGATGGGAAAAAAAATCCCATGCAAGTGGAAACCAAAAGAGAGCGGAAGTAACTATTCTTATATCAGATAAAACAGATTTTAAATCAGCAATGGTAAAAAAAAGACAAAGAAGGTCATTATATAATGATAAAGGGATCAATTCAACAAGAAGATATAACAATTCCAAATATATATGCACTTGATACCAGAGCGCCCAGCTATATAAAACAAACTCTAAGAGAGATAGATAGCAATACAATAATAGTGGAGGCGTCAATACCTCACTCACAATCGACAGAACATTAAGACATAAAGTTAAAAAATTAACATTAGACTTAAACTGGACTATAGAACAAATGGTCCTAGCAGGCATTTACAGAACATTCTATCCCCAAACTGCAAAATATACATTTTTCTCATCAGTATATGAAACATTTTCCAAGACAGGTCACATACGATGGGCCACAAAGCAAGTCTCAATAAGTTAAAAAAAAAAAGGAAATCATATCAAGTACCTTCTCAGACCACAATGGACTAAAAGTAGAAACCAACTCCAAGAGGAACTCTTACACGAAAATTAAACAATCTGCTCCTGAACTTTGGGTCAATAATGAACTCAAGATGGGAATTTAAAATTTTCATAATGAATGACAACAATATATGTTACCAAACTCTTCAGGATACAGCAAAAGCTGTGCTAAGAGGAAATTGGATACTACTTAAGGCCTACATCAAAAAGAAAAAAGACTTATTGACAACCTAACATCACACTATAAAGAACTAGAAAAACAAGAAGAAGCCACACCCAAACCTAGTAGAAGAAAAGAAATAACAAAGAGCAGAGCAAAACTAAATTAAATTGAAACAACAAAAAAATACAAAGGATAAATGAAACGAAGATGGTTCTTTGAAAAGATAAATAGAATTTGATAGACCGCTAGCTAGATTAATTAGAAAACGAAACAAGATTCAAATAAGCTCAATCAGAAATGAAAATGGAGTATTAAGGTGGCTGACTAGAGGTAGCTAGAGTATGTTTCTCTCACAGAGTAAACCAAGATCGAAAGACTTCCTCCAGCATCAGAGAGGTATGGAACCAGCAGCATGCCCCACAACTCATCAAAAAAGTGATAACAGCCACATAATGCAGAGCAGAGAAAAGTCAGTTTACTTGAGTTGGAACTGGCCAGACTCTTGGCTGAATCATGGCACAGATCACCAGCAGCCTCCAGATGTAGTAAGAAGATGAGTGAGGGGAATTCAGGAATTCTGTGCTCCTGCCACAGACCTGGAGTGCCCCCTGAGCCTTGTGGGACTCCAGTCTCTCATAGGAAACTGCCTTACCCACAGCTATGCTCTGCCAAAACCTACGTGGAATGGTATGGAACCAAAAGCCCTGAGAAGCCCCAGCTGCCATATACCAAAAACTCAACCCTTGCTGGCAGGTGCTTCTTAGCAGACCTGGAAGGAAATGGGTCCCAGGGAAAAAACTCCACTGTGGCAGATAGTACCTAGCTGGGGCAAGCTGCTCTGAGAATACCTGAGGATCTGAGATCCTGCACTTTAACATTTGTAATACAGACTGCCTGAGGCTAAGGCAGGGGAAATAGGTGGGACTCATTGACATAGCAACCTCTCACTCCCAAGGTAAACTTTAGTGCAGCCTCAGCACAACATTACTCCCTCCCAATTGCCACAGGGACTCCCTCCCAATTGCCACTGGAATAGCCAAGGGTACACAAATGAGAAGGAACCAAAAAATAATTTTGATAACATTTTTTAAAAAAAGTTTGTCAACACTCCTAAAAACAACACTCACTCTTCAGCAATAGACCCTAGCCAAAATGAAATCTTTGAAATTCCAGAATAGAATTCAAAAGGTTGGTTATAAAATTACTCGGTGAGATTCAGGAGAAAGTTGAAAACCAACACAAAAACATTTTTTAAAACTATTCAGGAAATGAATGAAAAATTCTCCAAAGATATAGGCACCTTAAAAAACCTAAGCTGAAATTCTGAAAATGAAAGAATCATTTAGGGAAGTAAAAAGTGAAGTGGGAAGTTTTAACAGTAGATTAAAACAAGGTGAAGAAAAGATCTCAGAACATGAAGACAAAATTTTCAAATTCATATAATCAGACAGCAATAAAGAAAAAAAGAATTGAGACAAACAGAACAAAGTCTCCAAGAACTGTGACATTATGTAAAATGCCCAAACCTAGGATTCATAGGTGTTCCTGAGGAAGAAGAGAAAACAACAGATTTGGAAAACCTATTTGAGGGAATAATGGAGGAAAACTTCACTGGCCTTACCAGAGATTTAAATATCCAGATACAACAATTATAAAAAACACACAAACCAAACCCAAAACAAGCAGAAGAAATAATGAAGATCATAACAGAGCTAAATGAAAAGGAAATTTAAAAAATACAAAGGATCAATGAAAATACAAAATTCTGTGAAAAGAAAAATAAAATGTATAGACTGCTAGCTAGATTAATTAAGAAATGATGAGAGAAGATTCAAAATTAGCTCAATCAGAATCTAAAATGGAGACACTACAACTAATACAACAAAAATACAAAAGATCATTCAAGATTGTTATGAACACCTCTATGCAGAAAATCTAGATAATCTGGAGGAAATAGATAAATTCTTTAAAGCATATAACACTCCCAACCTTGAATCAGGAAAAAATAAAAATCCTTCAAAGACCAATAAAGAGTAGTGACATTGAAACAATAATTAAAAGCCTCCTAACAAAAAAAGTTCAGGACCTGTCAGACTCATGGCCAGATTCTACCACAGTCAAAGAACTGGTACCAATTATACTGAAGCCATTCCATAAGGTTGAAAAGGAGAAAACTCTCCCTAACTTACTCTATGAAGCCTGTTTCTCTCTGATACCAAAGCCAGGAAAGACACAACGCACAACTATAGACTAATATCCCTGATGAACACAGGTGCAAAAATCATCAACAAAATATTAGCAAACCAAATTCAGCAGCACACTTAGAAAAAAAAAAGTACACCATGACTAAGTGGGTTTCATCTCAGGGATGCAAGGGTGGTTCAACATACGCAAGTGACCAACGTGATCAACTACATAATCAGAATTAAAGCAAAAATCAAGTGATCATTTCAAAAGCCACAGAAAAGCATTTGATAAAATCCAGCATCCCTTCATGATAAAAATCCTCAGCAAAATAGGCATATAGGGAATATGACTCAAAATAATAAAGCCATATACAGCAAACCCACAGCCAATTCAATAAATGGTGCTGGGAAAATTGGATAGCCACATGCAGAAGAATGAAACTGGATTGCTCTCTTTCACCATATACAAAAATTAACTCAAGATGGATTAAAGACTTAAATGTAAGATATGAAACCATAAAAACTCTAGTGGGAAACCTAGGAAAAACTCTTCTGCACATTGTCCTATACATTGAATTTATGACTAAAACCGAAAAAGCAAATGCACAAAAACAAAAATAAATAAGTAGAACTTACTTAAACCAATAGCTCTATGCAACAAAGGGAGTAATCAACAGAATAGGCAACTGAAAGAATAGGAAAAATATTTGTGAACTATTCATCGAACATAGAACTAATATCCAGAATCTACAAGGCACGCAAATCAGCAAGAAAAAAAAAATTATCCCATTAAAAATTGGATAAATGACATGAACAGGCATCTCTCAAAAGAAGATACATAAATGGCCAACAAACATATAAAAATTGTTCAACATCACTAATCTTCAGAGAAATGCAAATTAAAAGCACAATGAGCTATCCCAATCCAAATGATCACTTAAAAGTAAAAAAATAAAAATAAAAAACAGATGTTGGCACTGATGTGGTAAAAAGGGAATGCTTATACACTGTTGGTTGGAATGTAAATTAGTATAACCTCTTTAGAAAGTAGCATAAAGAGTTCTTAGAGAACTAAAGGTAGATCTACCACACAATCCAGCAGTCCCACTACTGGGTATCTGCTCAAAGGAAAAGAATTCATTATACAAAGAAGACACCTGCACGCATATGTTTATCATAGTACAATTCACAGTTGTAAAGATGTGGAATCAACCTAAGCGCCCAACAACCAATCAGTGGATAAAGAAAATGTGGTATAGGAGATAGGATCAAGATGGCTGACATGAGGCAGCTAGAATGAGTTTATCCTACAGAGTAAACCAAGATAGAGTTTCCTCAGAACCCAAAGAGGAACAAATTGCAGCAGCACACTCCATGAGTCTCCAAAGGAGTGATAACAATGGCTTAGAGTGAAAAGAAGAAAAATTCCATCAACCTGGGCTGGAACTGGCCAGACTTTTGTGTATACCACCACAATCCACCACAGTCTCTGGATGCAATGGAGAAGGTGAGTGAGGGTAGTACAGGAGTTCTATGCTCCTGCTGCAAACTTGCAGGGCCCTCAGAACTTTGTGGGACTCCAGTTGCTCACGGGAAACTGCCTTACCCATAGCCATGCTCTACCATGGAGTGGTGCAGGAAAAAAGCCTGGAGAAGCACCAGCCACTGTTTCCCAGAAACTCAACCCTTGAGGGCAGTGCAGCTGCTTTCCAGCAGGCCGGGGGAAGGAACAGGCCCCAAGGGCAAACGCTGAGGCTACAGATAGTTCTTGGATGAGCAGATTGCCTGAGAACACCTGAGGTCAGCTGCCCTTGGACATTCAGATCACAGATTGCCTGAGACCAAGGGAGCTGGGTGGAACACATTGCCTTAGCAACCTCACTCTCCTCGTAAACTCTCCTGTGCCTCCTTCCCTCCCCCTGCACAGCATGACTCCAGTGACCTGGGACTCCCTTCTAATCCTCAGGGGGTAGGCAAGATGCACTGTTGTGAGCAATCAAGCTCCTCTCCCCAACCCCCATACTCCCCTTGAAGACTCAAAATAGATAAAGAACTTGGGAAATCCCAAGCCCCACCCTCAGCTTAGACTGGCTGAGTACTTACTTCTTGGAGCAACATTCGCCAAGGAGATACTCTACAGCCACCATCGCATCAGGCTTTCTCCCACAAGCGCCACCTCCCAACCAGAATTCGACAGTACAGCCTACCATATCTGATATAATACCTCAGTGTTGGAGAAGGCCTGATCCCAAACCCCAGGTAATACCACTTTCCAAGCCTTTTTGGTCACTCAGAATGCCATGAGCCAGTACAGGTACCCACTACAGGACTGCCACAGCTGGCAATTGAGAAACTCACCACACCAAGGCAGTATATAACCAGGGAAACCCTACAGTGCCAACGTCAGCCCCCTGACAACCTCAAGTAAGAAGAAATTGTCTACCCAAATGAGAAGGAACCAGAAAAATAATTCTGACAATATGAAAAAACAGAGTTCTCCAATACTCTCAAAAGATCACACCAACTCTTCAGCAACAAACCCTATCCAAAATGAAATATTTGAAATTCCAGACATAGAATTCAAAAAGTTGATGATAAACTTGATCAATGAACTTCAGGAGAAAACTGAAAACCCACATAAATAAATTTTTAAAACTATTCAGGATATGAATGACAAATTATCCAAAGAGAGACACCTTATAAAAACAAAAAACAAGCTGAAATTCTGCAAATGAAAGAATCATTTAGGGAAGTACAAAAGGCAGTGGAAAGTGGTATTACCTGGGGTTTGGGATCAGGCCTTCTCCAACACCCCCAAAGGACCACACCAACTCTTCACCAATGAAACATAACTAAAGTGAAATTTTTGAAATTCCAGACTTGGAATTTAAAAGGTTAATGATAAAATTTGTCAATGAACTTCAGGAGAAAATTGAAAACCAATATAAATTGGTTGGAGATAGACACCTTATGAAAAAAAGTTGGAATTTTGGAAATGAAAGAAGTATCTAGGGAAGAGCAAAATGCAGTGGAAAGTTTTAACAGTAGACTAGAATAAATGGAAGACAGGATCTCAGAACGTGAATATAAGGCTTTTGAATTAATCTAATTAGACAACAATAAAGAAAAAAGAATCAAGAGAATGGAACAAAGTCTCCAAGAAATGTAGGATTATGTAAAGCATCCAAACCTAAGAATCATAGGTGTTCTTGAGGAAGAAGAGAAAGTAACAGGTTTAGAAAACCTATCTGAGAGAATAATGGAGGAAAACATCCCTGGTCTTACTGTAGATCTAAAAATCCAGATACAAGAAACCAAAAAACCCCAGAAGATTCATTGCAAAAAGGTCATCCCCAAGGCATATGATCATTTGGCAATGCAAAATTAATGTGAAGGAAATAATTTTAAGAAAAGTGAGACAAAAACATCAAGTAACTTGCAAAGGGTAATTTATTAGACTAACAGCAGTTTCTTCTCTAAGACACCCTACAAGTTGGAAGGAATTGGAGCCCCATCTTTAATCTCCTCAAACAGAATGACTGTCAGATAAATATTTTGTATCCTGCAAAAAATAAGTTCTATAAATGAAGGAGAAATGAAGTCTTCCACAGACAAGCAAAAACAAGGTAATTTGTCACCAATAGATTGGCTCTGCAAGAACTATTCAAAGCAGTTCTAAATACTGAAACAAAAGGTCAAAATACACCAGTAAAAAAATGCTGGAAATCATGAAATTCACCAGTTTTATGGAACACTAATACAATAGAGAAAATAAATACACAAAGCAACCAGATAACCATCAGTATGATGAACAGTTCCTTACATATCATTATTAATTCTGAATGTAAATGGTTTAACTGCCCCCCTAAAGAGATATAGACTGGCAGAATGAATAAAAACAAAACAAAAAACACAACCCAAATATCTGCCGTCTCCAAGACATTCACTTATAAATATGCCTATATACTCAAGGTAAAGGGGTTGGAAAAAATGCTTCACAGAAATGAAAACCAAAAATGAGCAGGAGTAGCCATTCTCATATCAGATAAAAGTGACTTTAACTTCACAACAGTTAAAAAAAAAAAAAAAGACAGAGATGGTGATTATATAATGATAAAGAGTTCAATTCAATGAGAAGACATAACAATTTTAAATATATATATGCCTAACACCAGAGTTTCCAGCTTTTAAAAACAAATTTTATTAGACCTAAAAAAAAAAGAGAGAGATAGACAGCAATATAATTATAGTAGGAGGCTTAAAAATTCCACTCACAGCAATAAATAGATTATCACTGTAGAAAGTCAACTAAGAAACATAAAAGTTAAACAGGACTCTAGAGGAAATGGAACTAACAGACATCCATAGCACATTCCATTCCAAAACTGCAAAATACATATTTTCTCATCAGTACATGGAACATTATCCAAGATAAACCATACGATAGGCAATCAAGTCTCAATAAATGTTTAAAAAATCAAAATCATATCAATCACCATCTCAGACCAAAGTGGACTAAAACTAGAAATTAACTCCAAGAAGAACTTGCAAAACCAAACAAAGACACAAAAGATAAACAATTTGCTCCTTGATGATCCTTGGGTCAACAATGAAATCAAGAAGAAAACTAAAAAATTCCTTGAAACAAATGACAACAGTGAAACAAGTTATCAAAACCTCTGGGACCACAGCCAAAGTTATGCTCAGAGGAAAATTTGTACAATTAAAGCCTACATAAATAAGACTGAAAAATCACATATTGACAACCTAACAGCACACCTCAAGAAACTAAACCCAAAGCTAGCAGAAGAAAAGAAATAATGAAGATTAGAGCAGAACTAAATGAAATTAAAATTTTAAAAAATTACAAAGAATTAATTAAAATTTTTGGTTTTTTAAAGAGATAAAAAATGATAGACCACTACATAGATTAATTTAAAAATGAAGAGAGGAGACCCAAATTAGCTCAATCAGAAATGAAAATGGAAACATTGTAACTGATATGACAGAAATTGAAAAGATTATCTGGGACTATTATGAAGATCTCTATGCAAACAAACTAGACAATCTAGGGGAAATGGATAAATTTTTGGAAAAATACAGCTCCTTAACCTTGATTCAGGAAGAAGTAGAAACCCTGACCAGACCAATATAGAGTAATGAGATTGAAACAGCAGTTAGAATTCTCTCATAAATAACAAAAAATGTCCAAGACCTGATGGACTCACAGCTGAATTCTACCAGACTTTCAAAGAAGATCTGATACCAATTTTACTGAAGCTATTCCACAAGAAAAAAGTGGAAGTAATCTTCTCCAACTCATTCTATGCGGCAAATATCACTCTGATACCAAAAAATACAGACCAATATCTCTTATGAACATAGATGCAAAAATTCACAGCAAAATATTAGGAAACCAAATTCAACAGCACATAAAAAAAAATTATACCACGAACAAATGACTTTTATCTCAGGGGCGCAAGGGTGGTTCAACATATGCAAATCAATAAACGTAATCCATTGCACAAAGAGGATTTAAAAGAAAAATCATATGATCATTTCAATACATGCAGAAAAAACATATGATAAAATCTAGCATCCCTTCATGATAAAAACCCTCAGCAAAATAAGCATACTGGGAGCATTTCTGAAAATAATAAAAGCTCTATTTGTGGCAAACTCATAGCCAATGTTTTCCAATTCGATAAAGTTTCAGAATTCAAAATAAACACACACTAGTCAGTAACACAGCTATACACCAATAACAACAAAGCTGAGAGTCAAATCACGAACTCAATTCCATATACAATAGCAACCAAAAAACTAAAATACCTAGGAATATATCTAACTAAGGGGTGAAAGATCTCTACAAAACTCTGATTAAATAAATTGCGGAGGACACAAACAAATGGAGAAGACTCCCATGCTCACATCTTGGAAGAATCAACATTATTAAAATGACCATATTACCCAAAGTAATCTACAGAGTCAATGTAATTCCTATCAAACTAGCAATGTCATTTTTTACAAAATTAGAGAAAGCACTTCTAAAATTCATAGGGAACCAAAGAGGAGCCAGAATAGCCAAAGCAATTCTAAGCAAAAAGAACAAAGCTAGAGACATCACAGGCAGCATAATACTTCATTTCAAATTAGACTATGAGGCTTTAGTTACCAAAACAGCATAATACTAGTACAAGAGCAGACACAAGGACCAGTGGAACAGAATAGAGAATCCCGAAATAAATCCAAATGCCTATTAGCAACTATCTTTGATAACACAGACAAAAAACATACACTGGGAAAAGGACACCCTAATCAACAAATGGTGCTGGAAAACTGGATAGCTACATGAAGAAAAATGAAGTATGATGCCTATCTCTCCTCATGTTCAAAAATTAACACAATGGATTAAAGACTTAAATGCCAAACTTCTTTGTTTTAGTTTTCATTGTAAAGATGTGGGATATAACTCAGGGTTAGGTATACAACCATTGATCATGCAGGTACCCCTGTTAATGAGGTATGCTCCTCCCTCCCATAGTAGTTTCCCTCAACTGCCAATCCCACCACCCCTCCCTCCCACCAACAGTTTCCCATTACTGCCAATTGCTTTCTTATAGCATTATAATTATTCAAGGTCCTCTTATGAGTGAGAACATATGGAACTCTGTTCTTTTTTTCTGTGATAAATCACTGAGTATGATCGACTCCAAATTCATCACCTCTACACTGCTGGTGGAAATGCAAACTTTTACAAACTTTCTGGAAAACGGTCCGGAGATTTCTGAAAGAACTAGAAATTGACATTCCATATGACCCAGCAATTCCCTTATTGGGAATGTCAAATTTTAAACCTTAAAATTCCTAGAAGAAACCCTAGAAGAAAACCTTATGGACATATTCCTAAGAAAAGAATTTATGGCTAAAATCCCAAAGCAAATGCGACTAAAACAAAAGTAAATAAGTTGGACTTAATTCAACTAAAAAGCTTCTGCACAGCAAGAGGGATAATCAACAGAGCAAATGGGAAACCTACAAAATGGGAGATGATATTCACAAACTATACATCTGACAAAGGACTAATTCCCAGAATCTACAAAGGACTCAAACAAATCTGCAAGAAAAAAGCAAATAATCCCACTAAAAAACCGAGCAAACAACATGAACAGACATCTCGCAAAAGAAGATATACAAATGCCCAACAAATATATGAAAAACATGCTCAACATCACTCATAATCAGGGAAATGCAAATTAAAACTACAATGAAATACTACCTGACACCAGTCAAAGCGGCCATTACTAAAAAGTCAAAAAACAATAAATGCTGGCATGGAGGTGGAGCAAAGGAAACTAGGAACACTTACACATTGTTAGTGGGAGTATAAATTAGTACAACACCGATGGCAAGTAGTACGGATGAACGGAAGTTGTTATATAAAAAAGACACCTGCTCTCTCATGATCATCACAGCACAATTCAGAGTTGCAAAGATGTGGAATCAACCTAAATTCCCATCAATTGATCAGTGGATATTGAAAATATGACATATACACCACGGAATACTATGCAACCATTAATAAAAGAATGAAATTATGTCTTTTGCAGCAACACAGATGGAGCTGGAGATCATCATCCTACATAAGCTGACTCAGAAACAGAAAACCAAATACCACATGTTCTCACTCATATGTGGCAGCTAAATGAACACAAAGATGGAAATAATAGACACAGAGGACCCCAATACGGGAAAAAAGAGAAGTAAACTACTCCAGGGCACAATGTTCATGTCTGGGGATGGGACACCTGAGACCCAAGCCTCACTACTACGTAATATATACATGTAACAAATATGCATACGTACCCCCTGAATCTAAAATAAAAGTAAAATAAAAACTAACAATTAAAAAAGTTATTTAACTTATTACTTTTATAATCTATGTCTTGGTTAATATTTTCCTATCCTAAATATTTAATTATATTTGTCTGTTTTTATCATAGTATTAAAGATACTATTTCTAAGGTCATAATAATGTTATCCTAGATGTACTTCAGAATATGAAAGACTTAATTTTCATACTTTTATTAGGACTTGAGTTTTTTAAATGGCATGAGCTAAAGTTCACATCTGTCATGAATAATAGAACATCTCATAATATGTATCAGTTAGTCCTTTACCCATAGATTTGCAACATTATCTCTATGATATAACATGAATACAGTAGGTACCCTATCCTTTGATCTTTACTTTACTCTATTCATTATTTACCATTGCAAAAATCAAAATGTTTCATATATTACACCTTTCTAATAAGTTCTGCTATTTGATAAGATGGTCTCATCATTCAGAATCATCTTGAAATTTATTAAACCATTACTCTGGAGAATTTTTTTGTATCTTTTTAAGAGAATAAGATAATACAGCCAGATGCAGTGGCTCACACATATAAACCCAGCCCTTTGAAAGACCAAGGTGGCAGAATCGTTTCAGCCCAGAAGTTCAAGATCAGTTCAGGCAACATAAAAAAAAAAAATCAAAAATTTAGGCAACCATGATAGCGCATGCCTGTGGCCACAGCTATTCAGGAGGTTGAGGCGGAAAAGATTGCTTCAGCTGTGGTGAGCCATGATCATGCCACTGCACTCCAGCCTGGGTAACAGAGTGAGACCCTGCCTCTAAATAAATAAATAAACAAACAAATAAATCTGTATCTACTAATTCCAATCAATAAATCATCTGTGAATTAGTTTAACTATTTTTTATTCTCTTAAAAATGGTTCCCATTTTCCTGTTGTTTAATGTCTAATAATTTGGATCGCGCTCAGGTCACTGGGATATTATACATAAAGAATATGGATTCTAAGCCGGGCTCGGTGGCTCAGCCTGTAATCCCGCGCCTTTGGGAGGCTGAGGTGAGTGGATTGCCTGAGCCCACGGGTTCGAGACCCGCCTGGGCAACTTGGCGAGACCTCATCTCTACAATAAAAAAAATCAGCCGGGCGCGGTAGCGCGGGCCTGTAATTCCAG